>VYZP01026494.1:96117-114729 GCA_013400635.1 Hypocryptadius cinnamomeus
AGAATAATATAATAAAATAATTAATTAGCCTCCTGATAAGATGGAGTCAGATGCATCTTCTCTCCCCCTCGTTGGAGGCAAAAATATCCACTACAGTCCTCTTCCTCCACCCCCCATTCCCCTGGGTTAAAAGTCTCCCACCATGAGGCATGTCTCTTTTTTTCACCTGGGGGGTCACCTGGATGATCTGGTGTCTCCTATCAAGGAAATAAAATTAGGACTTTGTCCCCACGTGGAGCAGAGGGCTTCTCATCTTTTGCCTTTTGTCCTGTGTAAGACTGTGTGGGCTGGGGTCCATAGCTAGCCAGATTGGACCCTAACAGCCCACCAGGCACGAATTCTTACAGCCATTAATTGTAATCCTTAGTACAAAGAAGCCTGATGTGGATCAGGGAAGGGTTTTCAGCTGCTCCAGGTGGTGTGAGGCACTCCTGAGCCCCTGGCAGACACTCACCTCATAGTCAATGCCAACTCTGTTCAAGGCAATGTTGATGGTAAAGGTGGACGCGTCATGGTGGGGCACTAGGGATGGCTGCTCGTCAGGTTTGTAGCGAACCACAAAGGCCAGCTCAAACTGGGTCTGAGAGAGAAGAACAAAGTGCACTCTGTTAGAGGGCTATAGTGGTCTGTGGCCTCTGAGCTGCAGAACAGGGTCTAACACTGAAATTGCATCCCACTGCTAAAGGAGAAAGGCAACAATCAGGCAGAGGAATGTCATTGAGGAATTGCACATCTCCTAATGCACATACTTGGGTCACACTGCAGGGTCAATTCCTCTGTACTGGGAAATGGTGTGTGTATTGCTGGAGGATTCTTGTCACAAAGCTGCAGCTGGAGGAGGTGCTGAGCTGACCATGAGTTTTGCTGTTAAGGTGGACATACTGTGGCCTCAGCTCTCTTTACAGAGAGCAGCAGGCACAAGCTTTCCCAAGGATTTTTCCTGGGAAGGAGGTGAGAAGCACAGAGAGGAGAAGAGAAAACAATTCTTATCTCTATTCACTGCTCCTGTTGTTTTTGCACATGTGGAATGTGTTAGGAAGATTGTTTACCTGAAGGGATTTGGTAATTGGATTCTGGTGATGTTGTTCATATCAATTGGCCTATTAGGTCCAAGCTGTGTCCTGACTGTCTGGAGACAGTCACAGGTTTTTCTTTAGTATCCTTTTAGTATCTCTTCATAATAGTATCTCTTTAATATAGTATAGTATAATGTAATATAATATAGTTTTAATAAAGCAATTGTTCAGCATTCTGAAGCAATGGAGTCAGATGCAATCATTCCCAGACATTGGGGTTGCCCTGCATACCACAGACATACCTTGGTGTAGTATCCTGGGTACAGCTTCTCTGTGATGGGTGCAATATAGTCCAGAAGAAACTTATACCATTCTCTTTCAAAGCCAATTTGGTTCATGTGTATGTCAATAGTTGGGACATTCTCATATCCTCCTTGTATTCTGCTGTCCTGAAATAGAATCAACAGAAATACCCATAAAGATGGGAACCTTGGAATTCAGGAATGAAAAGTACTTGTTCCTGGTAACTACAAATAAATATGATGTTTGTTTATCAGAATTTGCAGGATGGAAAGCTCATTTCAAACCATAATTAAACCCTAAGGGAAACAATATTACCATCAGAGAGGCTGAACACTGGAACTTCAGAGGACACTAAAGAGGGCTCAGGGAAAAATCAGTTAATCAGGGGCAAACTAAAGTATTGTCTCTACTTTTCAGGTTTAATTCAGGATCTAATGCCTCCCCACAGGAGGAACTGCTATCACCAGACATGCACAAAAAATAGTGTAGCCCAGAACTCAAAAGAGCTCCTGCTTTTACTTACCGTGTTGTCACCTGTGGACCACTGGCCATAATGTTCCATTTCTTCCACCAGCTCATCACAGGCAGTGTCAGTGAATATGGGGAACCAGTAAACATCCGGGCAGGGCTGCAGATAGCAGACAGGTGAGAACAGCAGAAACAAGGGCAGGTGCTTGAGGCAAAAGAAGTAAGGCTAAAATGAGTGTAGACTAAGTGGAAGGAAACTAAAATATTGAAGATAGAAATTTGTCTTCTGATTTATGTACCCCACTTCCACTTAAGAGAGCTGGAATGATTTGGCTCTAAAAGTACTTTCAAGGTTGTGTTTCCTGTGTTCAACTGCTTATTCCTGAGAATTACAACAATGATGATAAAGCATTGTCTCAAAGCTCATTTCCCATTCTGATGGAAAAGAGTTATGTTTTCTTACCACTTCTACCAATTTCCCTTTCAGAGCTGCCGTGTAGTTTTCATGGATGTACTTTTCTCTCCAGTCCTGCAATGAGAAGATAAGCAAACCAGTAATTTCTGTGGGGCCCCTGCTTAAAGAGGTAATAAAAGGCCAGGCACTTGTGCAAGCAGTATTTCACAGGCTTTGAAGACCCATGTGTTATGAATCCCAAAAACATGTTCTCTTCAAATTTTGTGCCTGTGCTCCTCATCCCACCTGAGAATCACCATTATTACAAAGCCTGGGCTTCCCATAGTGATAAAGCTAGTATCAGGTCTTCCCACACTGCTGTGCCTTCTGAGTATGCAGGTTATCTCACCTCAGGATTGCTGAATATTTGCCAGAGGTCATTGTGGAGGTGACTTGTCTGGTAATTCTCCAGGGACAGTATGTGTCCAAACTGATGCTGGTTTGTCAGGTACATAAAGACTCCCTGCAGGACAGAGAGAAATAATAAAGACCTCATATTTCTGAGAGCCACTGTGAAACCAAGCACTGGACAGTTCTCCAAGCTGTTCATTTTCTCATTCTTTCTCCTCTGGGCTTTCAGTTTTATTTCTACCCTGGATATGAGAAACTCTGAAAGGTTACAGACAGAGACAGTAATTCTGTGTCCTGCTAGCCAGGGCTGGAAGCAGAGGAGAGCAGCAGCTGTGAGATTAGGGTCTTCTTTCTTACCCTGTCAATCCCATTTAGAGCAGTCCTGAAAAGGCCTAAAAACAAAAATGTTATCCACGTTTAGTGGTCCGTGGGTACACATGGTTTCACAGCAAGACAGAAATCCCATGCTGTTCCAAAGTCTGCACTGTACTGACAGTACAATTTCACCCCATCCCTGCCCTGGCAGAGCTGAATGCCTTGAAACTGCTTAATCCTGTACCCTTCAGCCTGGCACGCAGCTCTCCCCTGCCAGCCTCTCTCCTTGACTGACCTGATTGCGAATGTTGTGGCAGAAAGCCATGTCAGCATCCAGCTTGCCACTGTGGAACAGATCTCCCTGCTCAAGCTCCGAGCGCAGAGCCTTGCCTTTCACCATGTAAACACTGCTGATGTAGGGAACATTCCAAAGCCCACTGAAACACAGCAGAAGAAAAGTGAGACGTGAAGCACCACTAAGACAGATACTGCTGCACTCGACAGGATGACAGGCAGCACTGCAGCATCAGCCAGGCTTGCCTAAATGAGCCAACTCAGAACAGTAGGAAGAAACCATACCAACAGAGATTGGCATTCCAGAAAAAATCACTTATATTGCCCACAGCTTTTAAGCTGCACAAATGCTAGTCCACCAGGAAAGCAATTAATTGCTACTGTGGGTTTTTGCTAGGGACGTAATTAGTGGCTTGAATCTCTTCCCAGAGAGATCAACATATTTTTTCCAGTGATTTAAAGAAACTGAACCAGCCAAAAGTGCATAAGCTGATTTCCAGCATTTACTGCACATACAGTGGCCTATAAAAAAGAGGGTCCCTCAAGAATATAAATGAATCAACAACTCAATTTTGTGAATCTTCCATTCAAAGATCACCTGAAAATTGATCTGACAGAGATTAAACAGCACTTTACAGGATTTTAAGGATCACACTAACTATAATCCCCAGGTGGGAAAACATGACATGAGTAAGATGAGATGATTTCAGCAGTCAGCGCTCTCAAACCCTTACTCTGATCATAAGAAAGTCTGCCCCAAGTATGTTATTGTCTCTGCTCAGGGGAGAATACAAAGCAACTTCCAAATGGGAGCAGAGACTTCTTTTCCTTTCCTATACACAAAGACACTTGCACTCTCTGGTTCTTGGACATCAGTTTGATGATAATGTGCTGCAGCAAGCTTTACATTTGAGGGATTTTATCAGTGAAAAGCTCTCTTGGCACACTCACACTCTCTGCCTTTGAACAATATCCACATAATCTTCCGAGCGGGCGTAGTATCCATCGGGGCTCAGCGCTCCCCAGAAATTGGACCACAGCTTCTCATGACGGCTTACCAGGGGGGCAATCACCAGCCTGGAAGCATGAAAGAAAAAGGAATTGCAGGACAGGATGTTACCACAGGAAGAAAAGGAAAATATTTACAAACCACAGTACTGTAAGAGTTGTTTCCTCCCTCACTCACAGAGTTGCTGTTTTGTTAACTCTGTTGGAATGAAATGCCACATAAGAAAGGCTAAATATGGTCCCAATCTCCTCTCTAAGTACACCCTGCACCAGGTCTGTTAGAATCCAATTTGTTCTAGTGACTAGACAAAAACAAAGCTAAGGATGATTTACATCCCCTGCCTAAAATCCAGGGATTACAATTACAGTGGAAAAAAACCCAAAACACGTAAGAGGTGTTTGGCTAACATCCCATCTCTGGCACAGCTCTCCTGGTTCCCCAAACATTTCAGGGATGTGCACTGAATTCCTCATGCAAGATGACCAGTAAGCATTGCTTAGACCAAAGAACTCACTTGTTCTGTTCAATCAGGATCCTCAGAGTCTCTGTGTTCTTCAGAACTACCTCAGCATCCAGGCTAAAGTAATAGTCACAGTCAGGATCCTTCCTGCACAAATCCCTACAGCCAGAGAAAAGGAAAGTCACACCCTAAACCAGAGGAAGACAAAGGACAGAGCACCAAGAATTCCTTCACCTTGTAGTCTAAAGGTTTTCTGGGTGCTCAGAGAAGCTGGGTTTAATGTAACAACCCAGAGGGCCAGCATAGTATGAGCACACCAGATTCAGTATCCAATAACAGATACTGAGATACAGCCAAAATCACATTTAGCAAACTGTTTCTTCAGCTCAAACTGAAGAGGTTCCCATTTACAGCTGGCCCAAATCCACACCTGAGCTCAAACCTCCTGATCACAGACAGGAAGATACTCTCCCACTACTTTTTAGTTTTGCTACAACACTCCTCCTCTTCAGAGATATGGGTGCCTGTCCTTTGTGCTCTGTGACTGGGTATATAGATGAGGGCAGGAGATACAGGGCTATCCTTCTGTCAGAACAAAGGACCAGTGAGAACTTAGTTCCTGAAACTGGACAAAGTGAGCTGGTATGGAAGCTCATTTTTTCCCAATATATAAGGGCACCAGAGTTAATGCTAGAAAAACTGAAAGGGTGACTGAGAAAAGAAGAGCAATCACTGGATAGGGATGATCCTCAGAACAAACAGATGTCTTAGTTTGGGCAGGGGCTGTCTCTGCTAGCTATCATGTACGGCCTCTTCACTTACATGCCCAAGTTACGTGCCTCAGCATTCTCCACCTCATCATCTGGTCCGATCACTTTGACAGCGAGATATTCTTTGCCATGCTCTTCTACAAAAGAGTCCACCTCCATCAAGTGATGTTCCTCCTATTCCAAAAGTAAGGAAAAACACTTAAGATGGGCTCATCCAGGCCACTCAGCCTCCTGCTCTTGAAAATGAGTAGCTGGGCAACAGCTCTTAAGCCCACTTCCACATGTTTACAGCTGGATGGGTGTCACTGCAGATAAGTATGCAATCTTGTGGGTGCCACTGCAGATAAGTACTGTGATTACACAGCCTGGAAGACTAGCCCAAGGCTGCAAAAGCACCTAGAGTAGAGGACAAGGTGTACATTTTCCCCACATTTGCTAAGACCATCACAAGCCAACTTCACTTACATGGTTGTGAATGAAGAGCTGGATTCGTTGCTTTGGGTAATGAAGGTTACGAAGCCGCAAGAAAAACTGGGAGAGGAATGGGGTGGGCTGCTCGATGAAAATGCCAATCAGAATCATTGGCAATGCCTCATCCTGCATTCAGGGACAAGAGGAGAGCAGTGGTGAGTCATGTTTAACATCAGACACATAACAATTGCAAGACTTGTTTTGAGAGCTTTGAATAAACACAGCAGCCTTACCTTAAACCCCGAGAGGCTTCGCAGACCTTCATCACACACCGTGCAGCCAGTCTCAAATGTCCATATTTGAGGAATGTAGTTTCCCAGGTAGTTCAGCTGCAGCTGCAAAAGGAAGTTTGCCAGATTACGCATTACAGGGCAGGGGAGTTTCTTTGTGTGCACCCCCACTGTGGGGTCACATTTGAACTTTGTTTACCTTCTCCATGAACTAAAGAATCTGAAAAGCATGACAGCCTGACCATCCAACTACATGTGGGTCTTTGAACCAGATCCATCTTGCTGCTATGGGCCTGGACTGCTTATTGTTTCTCAAATATAAATGTACACAGGGAAAGTCAACATATATGGAGGCAGTAACCTCATCCATCGAGCCTAAAGGGTCACTTTGCAGCAAACACGGACCAAATATTTCTCTCAGGACAGTCCACTTACCTTGGTGGGTCCGTTTCCATGGATCACCACAGGCAGAGTGTCATATAACAAGTTTCTTGCTCTCACTCGTGAGTTTTCAAACTTCATAACTATCTCATCTGGAAATGAGATTGTCATCATGTTAAGGCTTTTACTGAGAATTAGAAGCACAATGCCTCATTTATACAGAAAAATGCTGGAAGATGAAAGTGTGGACAATGGATAACTGTGCACAAGTAGTTTAAGGGCTACAGACAAAATCTTTAAAGGAGAAAAAAATATTCAGAATGATCCTGTGAAGTAACAGGAGGATGCCTGGGAAGCTGGACAATGACTGGGAATTGGCAGAAGCCATACTGAAAAGTTCTTTCAAATTTGGCATTGACAAACTGTGCAGTGAGGAGCAGCTACTGATGACAGAGACAGCTATTGAGGGGAAGACTCAGGCCCTTCTCACCTAAGTGTTCTATGCACCTGATGTCTCTTTGTCACCCCTCACAAAAGTCCATCCTCCTAGCAGAGATCATCAAGTATGTTGCCTCAACAAAACCATACAAAATCCTTTGAAAAAAGACTAGCACAGATACAAGCTGCAGTCTATCATTGATATAATGAGCACAGCAGCCAAAAACTACACTGCCATTATCACTTTTTACTTATCAGAATAAAGATGGAACGGTGCAAGACTGAAAACATTAGGCAGCATTGATAGGAAAGTAAGTGAATCCCTCTTGCCAGGACTAGCAGAATCAACCAGCAGGTCAGGTCAGAAGCCTGGTACAATCAGTGAGTGCTCACAGGCATATCTGTGCTTCTCACCTCCCATGGCATTCCAGCATGGTTCTGAAGCAGAAAGACAGGCGGGCCCTAGGCAGGGCTCTGTGTTATTACTTGCACTGGAAGTCCCTCCCAGCTTCAATCCCCAAGGCTAATGCAATCTGACATGCCTGGAGATCAAAGTGGCAAGGAGGTGTAAGATGAAAAACCTGACCTGCATTCCCTGAAGTGGAGAAGGAATTGCAATGAGAACGTAGTTGGCCTCAGTGGAATTGTAAACAAATCCCAGAACTCTGGCAGAGACTTTTACTAAAGCTTTTTCTGTGGGGACAGCCATTTCTGAAATACAATCCCTTCAGCCATAACTTTATTTCTGGTGTCAACATGCAAGTTGCATTCCAAGGAGAAATGAGCTCCTTTCTTCCATCTCACCTAATGCTCCATTTAGGTTTTGGAAGATCCGGCTTCTGTGGTCTAGACTGATGTTGATACTTTCCTTTAAAATAATTAGATAAACAACCTTAATTAGAACATAAAAGGCATCCATTCTTTACATACAACAGACCCTATGCTCATTGAAGATATATCCCATTCCTAAAGTAATTTGCAAACTCTCCAAAGCCTGAAGCCTTAAACATTCCCAGATAATCATCATTTTCATTCAAATCTGGGAAAATTCACTATTTTCAAGAACAAGTTAAATACATTCTATTAGGCAAAACTATGCAAACCCCCTCTCCCCCTCTTTTAAAGCTGCTGTGAGTGTGTCAATAAATCTGCATCATATGAATGAAGTAGACTCACAGTCATATAAACGCCACAATACATATAATACACAGGAATGCAAGATAGAAAAACCATCTGCTGTGAAAAGTTTCTTGCCTTCTATCCACAGGGCAAGTGTGACCCTGAGCATTACCCCAGGTACCAGTGTCAAACCAGAGGACAGTAAGGTGCAAGATCAGCTTGTGCAATCTTGGCTTTTGTCCCCTGCTCCAAGTCACACTCTGACTGAGTGGGACTAAAATGCAGCTCTGACTTCACAGAATTCTGTGTCCCTGCAGGCATCTGTAAGACTGATTACTGGAAAGGACAGCAGGGTGCTAACATCCACTGTCTGAGTGCCAAGTCGGGGGAATTACTCAGCCCTTGCATGGCACAGGGCCAGAACTGCAGATGAGAACATTAAAGGGACTGTCCATGTTAAAGTATCACAGGCCATACTCAGATTTGGGGAACTAAAAAAGCCCAACTGTTCTAAATTTTCTACCAGCCTTGCTGGCAAAAAAAATTGCAAGTGTCTCTCTAGTGTGATAGCAGTTCCCTATTTCAAATGTTTCCTCTTGATTTAATTGCTGTTACAGTTTGAGTTCTCCATGCATTTGGTCTGTCCCCAGACTGGCCTCTGTAATGCACAGCAGGGCAGTGACACCAGACCAGAATGACCTGTGGGCTGGATGGTCTGGCCAGTGCACTACACAGTGCTGGAATGGCAGTGCTGCTTCCAGGGTCCATTCCAGGCTCCTGCAGGATGTTACATGGCATTTTCCTAAAATGTACTTCAGTGCTAGGCTGGCTGTCTCCAAGTCAGCACTGCACTCTGCAGTTTCACATCCCCTGGGAGGAGGCTGGTTAGTTCCTCCACACTCAATGGCTTTAAACACCAGCACCTACAGACAGTGGTATGAGCCCCCAGTAAGACTTGTTTTCAGACATCTCTCTTCCCATTCACATTTTATGCTTAAATACAAAAACTGCTAATACCAGAAAATGGGGGTACTGGCTAAAATGCAAATTTTCAGAAACCCAGAATCTAGATACACCTACTCTCTTTTCTGGATCCAAGAAGATACTTGTATAGAAGAGCTGGTCACTGTCATCATCCTGTCCTTTCCACTCCTCCACAAGCTTCTTCAGGTTTGGAGCATAACCTATGAAGCCTGTGGGAATAAGTATGAGGAGGTGTTTCAACCCAGATGACCAAAAAATAGAAATACTCCTGTATATATGTACTTTCATTTCTCTCACATGAAATCTCACTACACCCTGTGTTGCTGCAGACTCATCAACTTGCAGTTTGCTTTGCCACTTCTCCCACAGGTCAAATAGGAGGAGAAAGCTGAAAGCAAGCTCTGTGTCTCACCTCCAGAACCCAGGAAGCGCTTTCCATCTCGCACCTGAGGATACTTGGTTTCCAGCTTTCTGTCAGGATAGATGTAATTCTCTGCTGAGAAAACCACCTTGCTTTTGGCTTGTTTGAACTTCTTCAGCAGTTCTGTGGGGCCCGAAGCAAAGAGCACATCATAGCTAGAGAGAGAGACAGACCAAAAAAGGACAAAAGGAATGGAGTCAGAAAAACATGTAATTGAGAAAAGTTTCTAGAAACAGCTAATTCTTTAGGAATCCCTTTCTTTTAGTTCTGTTTAACAGTATTACATTTTTTATAATGCAACTAATTAAAGTGTAGTCTTATTTGTATGCTGGGCATATGAAAAGACACTGAGACTCCAACCCATCCTTTTCTCTCTTCACCTCTCTGGAGATTAATTCTTGGCTCTCTGGATGTGCTGCAGCCTACTTCACCTTATAAAAAAATAACTCTGGTAAGAAAGGCCTGTCTGCTCGTTCTCTGCAGATAGAGGCAGCCAAATTCCACCGTGGCAGAATCAGGTACAACACTATCAACTTCATGCAGGAATTGGCATCAGCCTATTCAGATCAGACCTTCCCAACTGCCACGGATGCAGCTCTGAGCCATTCCCAGGAAACTACAGAGCATTCAGGGAAAAATCTGGACAGAGATCTGGACACACTTTTCAAAAGCAATTGATTTCACAGTCCATTTATTCTCAGTGAGAACCTGTCCAAACCACTGTAAGATTCAGTTCATGGTAATTTGCAGCCATTACCTTTCCACGAAAAGGATGATCAAGTCCTCCTTATCCCCATACTGCTTCAGAGCTGACTTCAGGAGACGGACCTTCTGCCCACCTCCAGCTGGCTGCTGGTCATCTCCACCCTGCCACTCCTCATCCAGCCCCAGCACCTACACAGCAGCAGGCACAGGGTTATTGTATTTGCATTGCCCCCAGATGATGGAAGGAATGATGAATCTGACTCCATGCTCTCAGAAGGCTAATTTACTATTTTATGATACTATATTATATTAAAGAATATTACACTATACTGTACTAAAGAATACAGAAAGGATATTTACAGAAGGCTAAAAAGATAATAATGAAAACTCCTGACTCTTTCCAGAGCCCTGACACAGCTTGGCTCTGATTGGCCAGTAAGTCAAAACAATTCACAGCAGAAACCAATGAAACAATCACCTGTGGGTAAACAATCTCCAAACACATTCCAAAGCAGCAAAACACAGGAGAATCAAATGAGACAACAATTGTTTTCTTTTTCTCTGAGGCTTCTCAGCTTCCCAGGAGCAAAATCCTGGGCAAAGGGATTTTTCCAGAAAATGTGAATGCCACGAAGGGTCACCTCAACAGGACACTTTCCCAGCAAGGCTCACAAGAAAGAACCAGACCCAAAAACTTAGTGGTCCTGATAACTCCCAGTGCAAATCACAGCAAAAATAACAGCCCCAGGACAAAGGGACTGGGCAGCCTTTGATCCAGTCTCTGGGCTGGACAATTAGTGTCACAAGGTAACACAGTGACAAAGCACTCCTGGCCACAGGGACAGGAGCACACTCTGCTCTGTGTGTCTTGGCAGTGCAATGGAAAAGTGCCATGAGGCTCCCTTGAGCAGGAGTTATGGATCTCATCCCAAGACAACACTAGGATACTGCAGAAATGACCCAGTCACAGTGCTTTTCAGCCAGTTGACAAGATGTGTGTCCTCTCTTGAGCTTTTATTGAATCACTGTGAGGCCAAGTCTGATCCATTCCACAATTTGAAATTCCCTTTGACCAACCACCATGGAAGCTGCTAGACATCACCTGGACTTTGTAGTTGAAGAATTGGGCTGATCTTCTGAACCGTTGGAATCCTTCAGTCTGCTTGGTGGCCACAGTCAGAACCAGAAGTTTTTCTGCACACAGAGGAAAGCACAAGAGATGCTCAACTTTTGTGGTTTCCACAACCTGCTGTTCCACACCTAACTCGATTGTGGGTACAAAATGAGAGATTATGTAAAGATACAATTTCATTGCCTGAGTTCTGAGCTAAAAAAAGAAAATAAAATGTATTTAGTGGGTTTTTTGCCCTGCTAGTGAAAGCTACAATTCTCTCACACAGAGTACAGAAGAAATTAAACTTGAAGATAAAAAATAGAACTACTACAAAATGCTCATTTGAAAGTCATCAATTTAATGCAGTTTTGACTTTATGTTCCCCACAGAGCTGCTTTTTTGTCACTCAGCATTGACTGGATGTAGGGAAAACCAAAATTAGACTAAATGTTATTTTTCCCTCTCCATATCTGCTTCAATTTTCTACTCCACTCCTGAGGCATCTTCCAGTTTTTCATACGTATTCAATGTGAACTTAATTGTGCTATGATTTTAATTTACATTCTCCTCCCAAACTTGCTTTTCATTTCCAGTCCCTTAAAAATGATAAACCTTAATCCTGAAGTTCTCTCTCAGAAGTTTCTCTGTGGTACCCTGGAATATGATTTTTACGTGGAAGTTCTGGTTTCCTCATTGCAATGATGAAATGTTACACTTCACCTTAACAGTTTTGCCGAAGTAGGAATTTGTATAGGATCTGGCAGCAGTGCTTAAATGCAAATCCTGGCCATCCGTTTTAAACATCAGAAAATACCAGGAAAAACTGAAAGCACATTTTCTTGGCCTCAGCAGGCTTTTTTTGGAACAATGGTTTTTTTCAATGGATGTACCAGATGTATCTCCCTCATGTACCCAAACTGATATTCTGTCTAGTCTTAGAGAGGAAGGATCTAGAAGCTGGAGTTGTAGATGGACCTCACAAAGGCAGCAAAAGTGAAGGAAGGAAGGAAGAAGATATTACCAAAGAAATCCCTCAAATGCTTTACCTGCCTCAGAATAAAAAAGAGAAAAGAGATTGAGAACAATCAGTAGGTCAGGTCTAATTGTATTTATTAGACATAAGCACAAAGTGATAAATAAAAGAATATGAATCCCATCTAGGTGCAGTTTTTAAGGGCACATTTTTAGACATAGGAAGTGTATTCCTAATCTAGCACCTCCAGCACACTTCAGTGCCTTGTGCCCAGCCCAGTGAGAGGGTGCAAACAATGAGTAAAATACATATATCCTCAGGGAATATGTTAAAGCCATTAAAGTTTCTAGCCATACGATGGCACACAGAAAGCCATGGCAGCTTTTTGAGAGATCTCTGAGCTCATGGATTCTGAGAAGGTGAGGATCATAGTGCCAAGGAAGAGGGGGACAAGCATGGGTTTGTCAGAGAGGAATGTAGACAACCCTCAAATTCTAGTACAAGAGGGGAGAAAGCATATGATAATGATAAGAGAATGAAAGAAGGAAAGAAAGAAAGAATCCTGACTGCTATGCAATTATTTCAGCCCAAAATCTCAGGCATCTCACATCAAATAAATCACTAATTCATTTTCGTGCTGCCATCCCAAGAAAGCCACACACTGTTTATGACTTGACTGCCAAAAGTTTGCTGGACAGGATGAGTGCTGAAGGCTCACACAGAACAGGAAGCGGTGTCCTATTTCTACGACAGAAAAGTTCTCCCCATGCAGTTTGTGAACTCGGAGGAGCATGAAAAACCAGCACAAAGATCACTCTCATCCCCAGCAGAATTCCAAGTTACAGATTCCCTGTGGGTAGCACACTGAGAGACACTAAGCTCAGTTTCTGTTCTAGGAACTCTCTGCAGTAGCCATAGCTTTCCATCCCAAGAGACATTCCTCCAGCCCAGCACTGAAAGTTTGTGCTGAGCTGTGTTGCCTCCACACACTTCTGCTTTAACCCTTTCCTCTCTTTCCCAAAGATTTTGATAAACACTCATGCAGCTGATAGATACTTTCAAGGACAGAGCAGTAAACCCTCTTCCTTTCAGTATCACATACAAACTTTTCAAAACACCCTAAACAGATTGATGCACCCCTGTTTCCCATATCACAGTCAATTTCCACGTGTAGAAATGCAGCTTGTTCTGCTAAGCCAGGCCTCCTGGGCCCAGAGGCTCCCTGGGCCACAATTAGGAATTGTATAAATACATTTAATAATGGCATGGCTGCACAATACAAACACACGGTGGTTCACAAAGCAAGCACTGGACTCAGAACCAGGGGAGCTGGACTGTATTGCTGGCTCTGCTATGCAACAAGGAGCTAATCCTGCTATCCCTGATTTTCCATCTGTAGAATGATATACAGATGTAGAATGAAGAGGATATTTACCTCTTTTGGGAAGGTTTTACAGCTCTACAGATGAAAAAGATTCTGTAAGAACAAAGCACTGGATCAGGAACCTTGATACCAAGATCACAATGAAATGATTCAGTAAACTTCTGAGTTTTTATAAAGAATAAAAATCAGAGACCAGATGAGTTCAGTAACAAAACAAACAAACAAAAAAAAAAGTTATTTACTTTTGCCCTAAGTCTACAGGGAAAGCACAGCTGCAGCTGCATTTTAGGACAAGGAATTAATTTATCCTTAGGCTGTGATTTGGGAAATCTTACTGTGTCACTTCCTGTTAAGATAGTGTCTAAGAAAATACCATTAATATGGGGATCAAATAGGAAAAAAAAAACAGTGCACAATTTAACAGTGGATAATATAATCTCTGTATTACATTTACAGAAGAATTTTTTAAAATTCTATCAACTACAAATAACTATGTTGAGAGCTTTTGCACAGATACAAAAGAACACCCAAGAGAGAAGAAAGGTATCATTACTCTCACATTACTCTGGGGAAGCTGAGGCACAGGAAAGATGAGGCATTTTCTCTTTGAGCCATGCAAAAGTGATGGTTCAGAAAACAGCTAATTCCAAATTCATCTTCCTAACCAATTTACCTCATTCTCTTTGTCAGCCCTCAGTTTTCTATCTCTAGCGCATTCTAAAACCTTACTAAAACCATGGAAGATTTGGGATATGCAAGGAAGGCAGGACAGCACAGAGATTCTTTGTTTTAATTATGCCACCATAGCCAAAGAACTCCCAACACCCCCATAGACGCACACTAACTGTATTAAATAATGTACATAAAGACAGTTATACCAGAATCACACTGTGAAGGGAAACATTACACACAACAAGATGGAATCTCCTCCTAATTGCCATTTCTCTAATGAAGACAGAGATAATTATCCAAACTTCTTGGCAGAGTGACAGTGTATGAACCACTTTGTCAGTGCAGCTGACATTCTGAAGCTGCCCTAATCCTCTGCTGTTCTACCAGCTACTCTAGAGCTTCTACCAAGTGTTTACGGAGGGAGACAGACTGATGCTATTTTAGGAGCATCCCTGATCTTGAGTCACAGTGTGGCCAGTCTGGAATCAAATGCCCTCCGGCTACCGAATTCTCGAACCGCCTAAGTTCAAAAGCAGCGAGGGGCTGACCCAGGTGGGATGCAACCCACGGGACCGAGAGTCCTTCACCGGGATGAAACGATGTTGTCCCACCAAACTCCGAGCTGTGAGCTGCCCGAGGCTCCAGGTGCCGCCCAGGGGCTCCCACTGCCGCGGGCTCGGCTCGGGCAGTGCCGGGGAGCGAGAGCAGGACGCGGAGGCCAGCAGCGGCACCCAGGGCGGCTGTGCCCGTCCACCAGCCGGCTCCCAGCGCTGCCGCTCCCCCCGGTGCCCCGAGCAGCCCCTCTTACCTTCCTGCTGCGAGGCACGGCCACCCCCCGCCCCGAGCAGCGCCAGCACCGCCCAGAGCAGCAGCACCGCCGCAGGCACCATGGAGGCGGCTTCCCCTCCGCACCGCGCTCCGGGAGCCGGCACTGACCGGGAGCGATCCCGCGGGACGGAGCGGGCGGCGCCGGGGCTGCCGGAGCTGTGCCACGCACCAGACCCGCCCGGCCGAGACGGGCGGAGGAAGCGGGAGGAGGTGGCTCCTCCTCCCCGGCAGCCCCGGCCCCCGCAGGAGGCGGGAGGGCGGCCGGGGCTGGGCTGGAAGACGCGCTGGGACCGCGTGGAAAGCGAGGGAACGGCGAGATGAGCTCGTGGGTTTGATCCCGGAGCTGCAGCGGCTTTGCCCGGGGTGCGGGATCCAGCGGGGCTTGGCTGCAAGCGGGGCGCCACGGCCCTGGGACAGCGGGGTTGGATGAGCAGAGGGGCAAACAGGCTGTGGAAACCCAGAGCACTGGGAATATTCCTCTGCCTGCTCTGGGGTGCCCTGACCCCCAGGGGAGCACTGCCTTTGACCCTCAGTCATGGAGAAAGTTTCCTAGACTTCAGGATAGACTGGAATCCGCAAGAGTGTGAAATAGATTATAGAGAGCAGTGTAGGTGTGTCACTTGGTGAGACATTTAGGGTTTGGGATTTTTAGTATGTTGTGGATGGCAGCAAGATGGAGGGCACAGGGTGTTGTCCTGGGTTTCTTCTTCATGCTTCTTCTTCCTCCTTCTTCATGGGTTTGGGTGGCATTTTGTAATTGCACAGAAAAGTCCACATTGCAGCTCTTTGGGATCAGTTATTGGGTTAAAAGGGAAGATAATCCAGGTGTCAGCTCTTAATTGGATAGTTTAGTCTTCAAAGACCTTGGAACAAGAGATTGTTGGCCATTTTGTCCCTTCTAATGAAAAGCTGCAGAACTCATGGTTGTGAGACTGTTTTACTGATAAGAAATAATAAACACCTGAGTCCCAACATGAAATTACTGTCTCAAGTGCCTTCAATCCAGACCCAGAGAAACCCACAACTGGGACCCCCATACTGAGCAAACGCCGCTATAGGAGGAGAGGAGTCACCCTTGGCCAGCTTCAGCTACTGCTGGGCTGCAGCTGGCTGACACTTATGGGATATTTATGTATAAAAAGCAAACCAGAAATGGATCATAATGTTATGCACAGCTCTAGAAACTGGAAGCCTTATTAAATACCTTCTTCATACCTTCTTCCTACCTGTCACCTCTCATATTTCCTTGGTGAACACAAAATCTGCAGTGGTTTTGTTTCCTGTAGTAGCTGGTTTTCTCTGGCCTTATACACATCTTTAAGTCTTACATTAATCTCTGTGGCCTCGTGCTGGGTTTTCTTGCTGTAGCCCTGATCACTTATCTAGGCATCTTCTTCTATTTAATTCTGCACTTGAGAATAAGCAAAATAATCCTGTCTTAGAAAGTTACACATCTTAAAAATAACATTTGCTTTATGGTTACTTCTACACTGCAGTGAATGTAAGGTTTAGATGTAGGGAAACCCTTCTGAGCCTGCAGGACACCAGATGAGTTACCACTGACACAGATCCTGTGTCAGGTCTGTCAGTAAATCATCTCTTTAAATTAACAGAAATCACAGATATAACAGGGTTCAGGTTAAAAACAAACAAACACAAACCAAGAAGGCATGAGGAGAAAAAAATATCAAGTACATTAGAAGGGTTACACTGTAGCTAACAGATATTCACTGTAGCTAACAGATATTCTCCATGATCCATAACAGCATCATCCCAAAGAATTCCCATTACTGTTTGTTTGTTCACTGAGAATATTCTTGAACGTGTTCAAAGCACTGTTCCTGCCATTCCTTCTCCCCAGTGCAGGAATTCCCTCATAATTAACAGGCAAACAGAACAGTTGTCATGCTGAAGCCATGAGCATTCCAGGCAACAACCCTAGCTCTCTCTAAAATGATGATTTCAGAAAACTTCCTTTTGCAAAGCTGCCAGATTCCCTAAATCAAAAAAGGAAAAAGAACATACTTTCACTTTAGATTTCTTCAGTACCTTGCAGGCTCAGACAAAGCCTGTGATAAATCTGTAGCAGCTTCAACAGTTTAGGGCAGGAGCCATAGCACAAATGTTCTGCCCTTCACCTTCAGACCTCAGACTGAGATCTGCAACTCAACATGGATTCTTAAAATTGCAAGTTTCTCATTTTAATGAAGTTAAATCTCTCCAGTCTAAAACGAAAGCGGTTTTGCACACTCCAAATCATGAATGCCTCATTGTTTATGCTACTGTACCCAGGCTGTCTCTGTCTGACAGCTTTGTATTCTGCAGCTATGCCAACCCAGCAAGCACATTTCCCCCCTCTTTGCGTGTTTCTGCTGGCTGTCTTTTTAAGCAGAGCCAGCTGCCAATGCAGATGTTCCAGTGAGTACGTGCAACACGTGCTCCGGGCGGAGCAGCAGCTTCCTGAAAACTGGAAGGGTCAGAGCTCTGCTCTTACAGCAGCTCAAGGCTTGAAACCTGCAAGGAATGGGGTCTCACCCACCGTTTTGGGATCCCAGCGCTCTCCCCACCCCACCCCCCCGTCAAACAGCTCATTTGCAGGAAGAAATTAAGAACGTGTCTCCTGTTCCCCTTTTTTAAGCTGATTCATTGCCTCAACCTGGTCGAGAATTTCACATTTCACTTTAACTCACAGTGCTTCTGCCTGACTTGCTTGAAACCGTGTTTCTCCTTTTGCCTTTCGAGCACTGCTCTGGATACAAAGCTTTCCTGTGCACATCAAAGACACGAGAGAAAGTTTGTTCAGTGGGATACAGTTCGATAGAAAGAACTTCCTTTCCCGCATAGTCTCTGCGGTGGTAAACCACTAAACTACCACGGGAATTAGGGAAAACCCCTCCAGGCCTTTTCCATCGGTGCAGTGACCCGGGTAGGAGACACAGAACCTCGGCCCTGGGCTGCAGCTGCCCGAGGGCACCCACGGGCACAGCACAGCGAGCAGGGCTGGGCCGGGCCCGGACACGGGGGCTTGGGAGCCGGGGGCTCCGGAGCTGAGGAGGCTCGGAGCCGAGAGGGGTCCCGGTAACGGGAGGGGCCAGGAGCCGGCGGGGCCCCGAGCAAGGGGGGACCTGGAGCCGGGGGGTTGGGAACCGGGCTTTAGAAACCGGGGGTTTGGTTGGAAACCGGGCTTTAGAAGCCGGGGGTTTGGTTGGAAACCGGGCTTTAGAAGCCGGGGCTTTGCTTGGAAACCGGGCTTTAGAAGCCGGGGCTTTGGTTGGAAACCGGGCTTTAGAAACCGGGGGTTTGGAGCCGGGGGATTGGAAGCCGGGGGTTTGAAGCAGGCCTTCCCGGCGGTTCGGGGGTTTGGAGCCGGCGTTCCCGGAGGTCCCGGGGCGGTTTGGAGCCCGCGTTCCCGGCGGTGGCGGGGCGGGCGGCGGCCCGGCTTCCCGGGGGGA
>VYZP01026494.1:115135-126916 GCA_013400635.1 Hypocryptadius cinnamomeus
GGCGGGCGCGGCGAGGCGCGGGCGGCGCTGGCGGCGCTGCGGGACGGGGCCGTGCGGAGGCTGCGCTGCGTCCAGACGGGGCCCGGGGCCGGCGCCGGGGACTGCGTGACGGTGCGGGAGGAGGTGGTGGCCCACCGGAGCCGGCCGCATCTCTACCTGCAGCGCATCCGCATCGCCAACCCCACCGTGCGGGTGGCCGCCTTCGAGGCCTCGGCTCCCGCCGCCGCGTCCGCGCTGGGCGGGCGCTTCACCACCAGCCTGGAGAAGGTGGAGGAGCGGCAGTTCCTGCTCTCCTCCGGCCGCCTGCTGCTGGCCGGCAGCCCCAAGGTGGTGCTGGTGGTGGTAGCTGCCAAGAAACTCGTGAGCCGGGTGCAGGTCGCGCCCGAGTCGCACTTTGACGAGACCGTGCTGTCCGTGGTGTACACCTCGGAGCCCATCGAGGTGTCCAGGCTGGAGGAGACCTTCAGCAAGCTGAGGGAGGCAGCCAAGAAAGAGATGCTGGAGGTGATGCAGATGGGGGTGGAAGATCTTTTCCAGGAGCACCAGCAGACCTGGTCTGACTTGTTCATTTCAGGTAAGGAAAGTGATGCTCAGCTTCCATGGGGTTGCTTTAGAGGGTGTCTGAAAGCTCAGTGTCCTGGTTGCTGTAAGGTCTCCAGAGGCTCTGGTCTTCCTGATGGGTTGTGGGATAGTAAAACAGTGTTTCTGGTTTGGAACCCAGCTTACCTTGCAGATTGGAGTACACCTGACTATGTATAGAAAGTGATAGAAGAACATTTATAATCATTACTCTGTGTGTGCTTCTTTTGTGGCTTCAGGAACTTCACTGATTTGCCCTGCATGTCAGTTGGAAATAAAGTTGACCTTTAGTGATAGCATAAAAGACAGATGCTGCATGGAGGTTAAGGGCTGTTCTACAAAGATGCTTTTTCTTAAGGTTTTAATGTCTTACATAAAAGAGTACCTGACCAAATAATGTAGAAATTGTTACTTTATAAAAAGATTTTGTTCTTTTGACAGATCATTCTTGCAGAGTCATGACAACAGGCCTCTAAAGCATCTGTATATTAAATTAGCTTTGTCTTTAGTGGGAGCTTGGCTTTCAAACTCCCAAGTAGCAGAGGGAGTATCTTCTTAGACAAACACAAGGAAACATTTCACTTTGTTGTTTTATGGACACAGGTTTCTTAAATGTTATAAAGAACACCATATTGAACATCAGTGTGCATGTTTGATCTTCTTTTCCTCCTAGTTAATTTCTGACCATTGGTTGTTTTCTTTTGCTACAGGGATTGAAATGAGAAAGATCACAGATGCACACACCCCATCCAGTGAGACTGTCAACATGACCCTGTACTACGTGCTGTCAACTGTGCCAGCCCCCCTGCTAGACCCCCTGGTTGCTGCTGAGGACAGGGAGAAGCTTGAAGCCAGCCTGAACTACGCTGACCACTGCTTCAGCGGCCACGCCACCATGCACGCCGAGAACCTGTGGCCACCAAAGCTCACCAGTGTCACCCAGATCCTGCAGCTCTCAGACCTGTGGAAGCTGACTCTCCAGAAACGGGGATGCAAGGGTCTTGTGACAGCTGGAGTCCACGGACTCATGCAGGGAATGGTGCTTAGTTTTGGGGGTCTGCAGTTCACAGAAAACCATCTTCAGTTTCAGGCTGACCCTGACGTACTTCACAACAGCTATTCCTTACGTGGGATCCATTACAATAAGGACTTGATCAGTTTAGCTGTTCTCCTGGATGCTGAAGGAAAGCCCTTCTTGCATGTGTCTGTGAAATTCCAGGACAAGCCTGTCAGACTGTATGCGTGTGAGGCAGGCTGTATGAACGAGCCCGTGGAGCTCACCTCAGAGGCACGAGGTCACACCTTCCCCGTCATGGTGACTCAACCCATCACACCACTGCTTTATATATCAACAGATTTGGTCCACTTGCAGGACCTAAGACACACACTCCACCTAAAAGCTATTCTGGCTCATGAGGAACACATGGCCAAGCAATACCCAGGCTTACCCTTCCTGTTCTGGTTCAGTGTGGCCTCCTTAATTACTTTGTTTCATTTGTTTCTGTTCAAACTCATCTACAACGAGTATTGTGGGCCAGGAGCCAAGCCCCTCTTCAGGAGTAAGGTATAAAACTGCTGCTTTTGGCTGCTGTCCACTGAGTGTTGTCAGCCTGATGTTGTGTCAGCTGTGCCTGGGCAGGCTCTCTCTTGGACTGTGAGGATTTTCAGTCCCTCTTGAAACAAGTGATCTGTGACCTCTTCTTGCAAGGAGGATTAGGGCAGGGATTGGAGCAGTAGGGCTCACAATCGTTAGAAAAGATCAACTCATCATCTGTCCTTAGGCATTTGTGAGGCTGCAGGTGGAGGCAGACACAGCTTTCTGTCCTTTTTCCACACATCAGTGTAGGACATTGCTTGTTTCTAGGCCAGCAGTTGCAGTTGTCATGAGATGGTGCTTGTTACTCAGTACCAGAAAGCTTGTGAGAGAGCTGCTGTACTTGTCTGTACTGCTGTGTGGAGACCTGCACACCTGCCTGCCTGCTCTGAGTGTGTGACATGTCACACAGGAGCACCCAAAGGCAGGCTGGTGTTGGAGGTGAAGGTGCTGACTTGCTGGGACTTGTGGTACATGTTCATGTTATAGACACTGTGCAGCCCTCCATCAAACCACACTTACCACCATCATTTTGGGAGGATGCTGAATTGGTGTTTCTTCCAGTCACACAAAATACAAAGCTGCGTTAAGGAAAGTGCTGAGTGCTTTTTACTGTGAGTTGGAGGTTCTGGCTCCAAGCTCTGGAGCCAGAGCTCCAAGCTCCTCTTACCTGGGTGTAAAGAATTTAAAGTTGTTTTGAGTTGCCTTGGAAAACTCATTTGCTGTAAAAACTTAGCACAGAATAGACAGTAGATGGTGAGTTTTTCTCCTGGTACTGGGACTTTCTGATTGTGTGTTGATATGAAGTGGAAATGCAAGACCAGACTGGATGTACTGTGTGAACTAGTTGTGCTGTTCAGAGGCTTCCTTCCTGAGGGCTGAACTGAGTTAAATGTAGGTTTCATTTAGAAAAAAAGGAGATGACAGTTAAACAGAGCTGTCAAAGTTCTAGCTACAGATTGTACTGTTATTCCAAATTATAAAATCAAACTGGATTTTGGATACCTAAGGCCGAACAGAAGGTATTGAACTAAACTTGACAGCTGGTATGTAAGGAGTCTTTAAAGTGAGCTGGAAGTTTCCCTGTCAGCTCACTGGTTTTGTAATTTTGAGCACTGGAAATCAAGCCTGATCCCAAGCAGGTCTGAATACCTGTGATCCAATAAAAGATTGAGTGGGAGGTGCTTGTAGCCAGACAAGCTAACCTAGGAAGAGGTAGGATAGAAATGTATATCAGACAACTGCAGTTCCAAGCCTCTGATCATGATCAGAACCTGAGTGCAAAGGGAGGCAGGGGTTAGGAGGTGATGTCAGTTACTGTGTAACAGCTGTGCCCCGCCATGCTCTGAAATGTCTCCTTGGAATTATGTGATTGTGTCCTTTCACTGTTGTCTATCCAGTTGCCTTTGTCATCTCCAAGACTTGCCTTCTGCCTTTTACCAAGTGACTTGTTAACCATTGCTGCAGGTGACTGTCCCCGACGCTGCCCGAGGCTGCACAGCCACAGCAGGGCTGACCTGACACCTCATCCTGCTGGGCACTGCAGAGCAAACAGCTCTGCTGCCTCCTCTTACTTGGACCTACTTCAAATGAAGGTGATGCAGAACTTGATCCCAGAAACAGGGAAGAAGTGGAAGCCAGCTGAAGCTCAGAATCTGTAGCAGTAAGCAAGATAGATGGTCTGGAAATAACACCCTGTTCCATTAACTGAATGGGAACATCCCCATGTCCAAGTGAACTTAGTCCTGCTTTCAGCCTCCATTTGCACAAGACACCTGGCAATATTGCAGCAGAGAACAAGGACCATTTGAAAGCAACAATCCTTTTGTGCCTTGCTATTACAGGAATCTGAGACTTGGAAGGTGTGGTGATTCAACTGTTTATCCCAGAAGCTTGTGTAACAGATGTTTCCTTTCCCTGTAAGCTGTTCAGTTCCCTAGGAGTTCTCCATTTGGTGAAAATACTTGAAGATATACCAAGACCTTTGATATTTTGATCTGTTTGGTTTTTTTTTAATTCAGAAAAATAAAGGATGATGATTCCCTTCTGAGAGTTAACTAGAAAACTTTAGTGTAACTTCCTTTCTGGTATACAGTTTGTAATTTATTGCTTGGGGGGAGGGGGAGTATGATAATTTTTCCTCCACTTCAGTAACAGTCAATTGACCTGTCGATATCTAACAATCTTAACTGTTGATAAGTTCTTGTAACAGGTTTTTCAGCCTTTAGGACTGTAGAGTGCAAAATCAATTTAATGAAATTGTTTTCTGGATATGCACTTGGAAATGCTGATCTACACATTTCCTATCCTAAGCCTATTGAGACTTTGTGCGTTGATTTGTTTTGGCTATGGGGGAACACACCCCACTTTCTAGTGACTTACAGGTTGTTTGGTTTTAAAATACCAAAGCTGTTGTTTCTAAATAAATATCTTTCAGTCTAATCTGATTGCTGAAGTGTGGTTGAGGTTTTTGTTGGTTTTGTGTCTGTTTTCTCCTGCCGTTGCTCCCCACCCAGTTTAGATAAGCAGGGCCTTATGTTACATCTGTGGCCAGTATTGACTGCAAATACAGTATGGAAAATAATATATAAATGGATATAAGCCAGACATAAGACAATTTGGAAGGCACAACAAGTGAAAGAAACACACAGGGTAAAGCTCATCTCCATTTCCTTGCTCAGTATAACCTTGTTCTATCCTGAGGAGTGAAGGTCATGCTTTACTTTGAAGCACACAGAAATGATCCCAGGGAGCCCTCAAGCAGCAGATTTAACAGACATCCAGCAAGTAATAAATTTGGCACAGTTGGTGGTCCCAAGGAAAAACTGGGCCAGGATTTATCTTCATATTTTCAGAGGGATTGCTGTCTGGTTGCAGATGAAAAGCATCCCTCAGGAAAGCAGATTTCAGTGTCTAACTTTTCTGCAGACAATTCCATTTACTAATTAGTATAGCAGAGTTACTGCCCTTCAAGGGAATAAAGACAGGGAAGCAGCAGAGTCCCTTTTAGGTTGTACACAGGTACATTGTGTATTGAAGGAGATATTTACTGTTCTGCTTTAACAGAACGTACCAGAAGCTCCTTCTCTTTCTCACCAAAGTTCCATGAGCTGCTTACTTTCTGTGAAACATCTGGCATGAGGGTGATAAGAGCTTCTAGGGGGCTATTTCCAAGCCACCATGGCATCAGCTGGAGGCTGAGCCATTTGATGTTTCCTGGCAGAATTACCGGCAGCATGGCGCCCATGGAGTCCAAGGAAGACTGTTTAGGCCTGGAAAAGATGGATAAGCTACCATCACATAAAGCATGAACAGAATGAAAAACAAAACAGCTTTGAGAGTGTTTTACATTAAATATATTAGGATTCCTATGAGAATTTCCTCCATTACAAAAGAACTGTTTAAGAATTCCTCCATGAAGAAGGGGAAAAAGAAACAGCCTTTCTCTATTTACAGTATGCAAGAGAGCAGAAGGTTATATTTGTGAAATGCAGAAATGCTTAAAGAACTAAACAAAATTCCACATTTACAAGCATGCAACAAACAAAGGAAGTTAAAATATTAACTGACCATCTGAAATTTATACTTTTAGTTGGAATTCAGTGAAAATGATAGTGACATGGAAGTTAAACTGAGCAGCATAATGTTATTTAGCTTGTAAATTCTGACACTAAAAGAGCCAACAAATTAATGGAAAAAATTTTAGAAACTCAATTCTGTACTGTTAATCCTGGTTTCTGCTTTTGTCAGATAATAAATACAAGATGCCAGAACAGGGTTTGGTTGATCCAATTTGCAATTCAAAATGCAGCTTTCTCAAGTGCTATTGTCTGGGTAGGAAAATACATTATTGAGAAGCAGATAAAACAGCAAAGCATTCTATATTTCTGCCTTCCACATGTGTGCTCCAGGCATCTTTCATCCAGCACAGTAAATACTGCTGAATGGAAGCTCTGGAAATCAGGGATTTTGCTGTTTATTAATCCTGACATTAAACATTAGATTTATTTTAGCATTTTTTAACCCCTTGTTTGGTGTCTGTGTAAAACACAACTCTGGCTGTAAAACTGGCATTATGATATTTGTTTCCATTCTAGTAAGTTTGTTCCCTATGATGTCCTGCTTTACAGGATGGAGATGTTTGTTTTTCAAATAACCAGCACCAGTTTCTCAATGGTTAGTGGGTGGAGGGGTGACAGAGGATGGAAAATTCCTGTAGTAGAAGATAAAAAGAAAAAAAGAGACAAGGGTAAGCATTGGTATCTAGTCACTGATATCAAATGTCAGTAATGCATTAGGACAATTCCTTTAGTGGCAGCATCTCTCTGTGTAAATGGCTGCTCTTGCCTGCTTTGTCCTGTGAATAGATGTGCTTTGTTCTTCTCATTGACCAGCTCACAGTGAGTTACAGCACAGGGCAGCTCTGCTCTGGGGTGTACACAGGCTCGTTTGCAATGCTGCAGGGAACCCTGCTCTCCTCCAGGGCTACTGATCTAACAAAGGGAAATAGGAAAGGAATGGAGTCTGACTCACCACAACATACCAGGATTTCTGCTTCATCATGGACAGCTGTTTCTTTGCATGGCTTGAGGTATGTTCCACTTCAAAGTGATTACAGTCTGCTTTACTGAAGAAGTCTGGCATGCTAAAGCACATGCAGCTTGATTTGGGAAAGCAGATTCAGGTTTTCAGTCAGTACAATGTGGTAGATACCATTCAGTTACACACAAAACAAAACAAAACAAAAGCAGACCCCAGACCAGAATAAAATCCCAAGGAGTTGTATAATTGTACAATAACTAAGGTAGGAGGGGAGCCTGTAGAGATGAGCTAATGCAACCCCACCAACACATCTGAACCTATCACTGTCCCAATAGATCAGACACTTACTGCTGACCTACCACCAGTAGTTAGAATAAGTAATTTAACATTTTCCTTCTGTGAACACCTTTGTGATGAAATTTCAAGGCAATGGAAACACAAACAGCTGCTACAGATAATAAGCAACTAATTTGGAATTATTTTTAACCAAGTTTTTTATATAGCCTGGATCCAAGGTCCACCCAAATGGGGATCTTTTAGCAACTTGTGTATATAAAGAATTATCCCACAGTGACACAAGTTTTCCATTAGTATTGGAATAGCTCTGCATTTAAAGTCATGTGTTCCAGAGATAAAGGACAGTATAAAATGGCATGGAGTTGAGCCTGCAGCACCCAGGAACTGGCACCATGCTTGGAGTCCTCTTTGCTGTGTTAACTCTGGCACCTGCAGGTATGTGTCCAACTTCTGCTTTAGTTTTAAAAGATCAAATTAATTAAAATCGAAAAACAACTTTCCTTTTTTAGACAAATTGAACATTCTGCATCAAAGAAAAAAATACAGCAGAGGATGTTCATTACAAGGGTCTTCGAAAGAGTAACTGGGTGCTGTGCTATTTGATATCTTACAGATATTTTTTTTAACCTACTTTCATAACACACATCCTATTTGTATGTCTTCTAGCCTTTGGCTGTGGGGTTCCTGCCTACCCACCTCTTGTGTCCAGAGTTGTTGGAGGGGAAAATGCAAGACCATACAGCTGGCCCTGGCAGGTTGGTGGTTCTGTGCTTTCCCTGGAACAGCTGGGGCTGTGCTATCTCTGCACAGCACAGCTGAGCAAGCCCACCCCTTGGATTCCATTTGCTGCATCTTGCCTGACACGTTTTGACCAATCCTAAAGTTTCTTAACAAAGCTCTGAACGTGCTGCATTTTGCTGGTAATGTGAAGGTGCACAGTTTGTGGTGATTGGGAGTGGGGCTGCTGCAGAGCCCCATCCCCAGTGGGCAGAGCTGTGAGAAGCAGGTGAGCATTGACAGCAAGGAGCCCTGGAGTGCTGACCAATAACCAAAGGGACCAGAGGGGACACAGGTGCAGTGCATGAACATGAGGGGTGTAAAAGGTTGGGCTAAAGATCAAGAAGGGCAGATCCTTGAAGCTCTGGATCAAGCAGCTTGTTACTCTGTGTGGGCAGGTGCTTGAAGCTCTCTGGTGTGGTGTGGTGTTACTGTGTATGGGAGAATGCTTAAAGCCTTCTGAAATTGCAGGGTGATGCTCTGTATTGTGGCCCTACTCACTGTAGCATGTGCTGTGACAGTAATGCAGGCTCTCATTTTAAGTCAAGTAGACTTGGGATATTTAAGCAAGGTGTATTTTAAAAATCAACCTTTGGATGATAGGGAAGGAGGGAAAGCTCTTCTGTGGCCAGGAGTTGGAAACTTCAAAGCCTTCCACCATCAGCAAGTTGTGTTCTGGGTGCAGGAACAAAGCACAATGGTGAAAAATGAATAAGTAAAAGCCTGAGCCTCACTTGGTTCCTTGATCCCAGGCCTCCCTTCAGTACAAGTCCAATGGAAAGTGGTATCACACCTGTGGGGGAACCCTCATTGCCACCAACTGGGTGCTGACAGCTGCCCACTGCATCAGGTAAGTAATGAAGATAAATCTGACCCAGGCAGCAGAACATGAGCAGAAAGAGATGAATGCAAACCATATCAATGCCAGTTCTCCCTTTCCCAGTTGAAAGCTCTGAGTTTTGCATCATATCTTTTGATTAAAAGTCAGGAGAATGACATCTCTTTGTTTTCTTAATGTAAAAGGGGGAAAAACCCCAGTTGCCTGGATTACATACTCTTCATTTCCATAAACAAACTACAAACACCTTTCTGTTTTCAAGTTGCTATTAGAATTCAGCTGTTGCCTGTTTCTGTAATATATGTCAGTAAGATCCACAAGTTAACTAATCAATCCACTCCCTGAAGAAATAATCACAAATATTTTGAATATACCAATCATTTTCAGTAAACTTCATATTGTGTGGCAGTGTAACAAATAAATTGTCAGGTACAGCAATGTCATTACATTATCAAGACTGCTTCCAGAAATACAACCCCATTTTGCTCTGGTAGCATATAGTTATTGTAACATTAATTTGTAGCAAATATCGTAATATGAAACATGAAGGATTGGCTGCATGTTATTATTATAAATCCTGCATATTATCTCTATGACACAGTTGTTTATTATTGAAGCTAT
The DNA here is from genome assembly GCA_013400635.1 of Hypocryptadius cinnamomeus. Lineage (NCBI taxonomy): Eukaryota > Metazoa > Chordata > Aves > Passeriformes > Zosteropidae > Hypocryptadius > Hypocryptadius cinnamomeus. The sequence goes on from VYZP01026494.1 coordinate 124,384, forward strand.
TTGTGGCTGTCAAAAAAAGTCCACATTGTTACTGCACTGAAGAATATGAGCTGAATCCTGCAAGGATTGGAGGCACCTTGAGTTTGTTAAAGAAGCCTTGAGCAGGAGTTGAGAGGACAGCTTAGAGGTGAAATGATTGTGAAGCCTAGAACACAATCTTTGCCCTTAGCAAACCACTGGCTCAGCTCCTGACAAACCCTGCCTGTGATGAGAGATTACAGTCAGGGGTATTTTTACTGAAGCTCTCAGGAACCAAAGGTGCAGATGCCTGAGCAGCAGCTGCACAACTGAGTGTTCATCCTTTTCTTGCCCAGTTCTTCTTTGACATATCGAGTGTTTCTTGGAAAATACGACCTAGCAGCTGAGGAAGAAGGATCAATTGCAGTTTCTCCAGAAAAGATCATTGTTAATAACGACTGGAATCCACAGGATGTTGCAAATGGGTAAGCTGGTGGCAGGTATTTTCTCAGTTTTTAGGTGGAGGGTAAAAATCAAACTGCCTGAATCCCACCCACCTGGAGTTATGGTAATTAAATTTCTGTTTAGATTCTCCTGCTACAGCGTCCAGTTTCTACCTTCCCCCTCAAAAGAATACAAAGCAATTAACAATATTGATTTCTTACTAATTAATAATGTTTCCAGAAGCCATTTTGCATGTTCATGCCTGGGTCAGAAGCTGTTACATGCCATGATATCTCCTGTACAACGAAAGGGAATGAAGCATTTTATACAACACTCTTTGAATCCCTCCTGCCAGCAGCAGAGACACAGAATTATGGATCATTAATGTCCATGTGGCTGAAGGACCCCTGTGCCCTGCTGCAGGCTAAGGGCAGTAACAAAGAAACCCCCTCAGTTCCAGTCCTTGGAGCGAGTCCTAACATATGCTTGGTTTTGGTGAAAAAAAAGCTATGAAAGACAACTTCTTGCCATCAGGAATACAGGCAGCTGTGCAGGGAATAGCCTTCCAGCCCACGGATTTCCCATGGATTGCTTTGGGGTGCAGGAATCTTTGCTGCTCATGCACTGGCCTTTGCTCCCTTGCTTCTCTTTTGAGTAGTGCAGTGTAACTGCTGAGCACTCAGGCTATTTTGTGTCTTAATCCATTTTGCAAACCTTTTCACCTTCCCTTTCTCTCCCCCACTCTTACCACATGTGTGTGCATGTTCCCACAGGTATGACATTGCTCTGATCAAACTCTCTGAGCACGTCACCCTAAGTGACCAGATCCAGCTGGCCTGCCTGCCCCCTGCCCAGAGCATCCTGTCCTCCAACACTGCCTGCTACGTGACAGGCTGGGGGAGACTGCAGAGTGAGTGCTTGGGTGTTTGCCAAACCAAAAAAAAAAGACTTTCAGAAGTTCCTTCTCATCTGAGATTGATGGCAGAGATTATTAATGGTGCTCAAGATCCCCTCAAAACTCAGTGCAGTGAGGTAGTTTATTATATTAGGCCCCACTTCACTCACACATTATGATTTTTCCCTTTGAAATTTATTTTCCTTGTAACAGAGCTGGTAATGCACCCGAGGGGCCTGTATTGAGCTTTTAGGAGCTATTGTAATGCAAATGTTAATAGTGTGCAGACAGGTGCATTTCCTAATCCCAACACACCTGCTGAATATCTGAGGACACATGAGGGAATAGATGTGAAGTGAAGAAAATCTCAGAGTTGAGCAGAGGTGTCAGCTTGGCTCAGGAGGCAATTCCTTGAGGGATAAGTGAATTGCAAACTCCTGAAAATAGAGTAGCCCTTTATTTCTCTAACAATGAGACATTTTTTAGTGGAATGCAAATTTTTAGTAAGTTAAGGTGTATATGAAAGAGTGAAACTAAGGGGCATTCATACCTATAACAGCTTCTCCTTTAATATAGCCCCTGTGGAGTGTTTTACCTGGAGTGATGGTACCAAAAGAAATTTAGCAGAGCAGTTTTATTCTTCCTTCAGTGCCAGCTGGTACCATGATTGTGTTTCTGTTCTCTCTCAGCTAATGGACCCCTTCCTGATGACCTGCAGCAAGGCCTTCTGCTGGTGGTGGATTATGCAACCTGCTCCAAACCTTCCTGGTGGGGAACAATAGTGAAAACCACCATGGTTTGTGCTGGTGGGGATGGAATCATCTCCAGCTGTAATGTGAGTCCACTCTCAGGGCTTGGGTTTAGATTATCGAATGTGCAGGCACTGCCAGTGAGGGGAGAGAATGATGCATCTGACTCCATCTTATCAGAAGGCTAGTTAATTGATTTATTATACTATATTATTCTACACTATATTACATTACATCTAAACTGAATCTGCCAAGCACTCAACCCTGCTCACAACTGCACAGAATCTCGTGACTGTCAGCCACGAGATCCCGACACACACACTCACGCTTGGCCCTGACAGGCCAAGGAAACAAAACACCATCACTTTGGGTAGACAATCTCCATATTGCATTCTACTTTTGCACAAACACAGGCACAACAAATGATAAGAAATGTTTTTCCTTTCTCTGAAATTTAGAGAATGTGAAACCCAGAAATATTTTTGGG
>VYZP01026495.1:233-11318 GCA_013400635.1 Hypocryptadius cinnamomeus
GCCCCCAATTAATTACCGTTAATCAGCGGGGGTGGAGGAAGAATGGAAGGACGCAGAGAAGGAAGGATCAGGATGAAGGTGGAGAATTGAAAACGGAGGAGGAAGAAGATGAAGAATTAGGGATGAGGAGGAAGAAGATGGAAGGTGGAGGGAAGCGAAGGAGGAAGAAGGAAGAACGGGAGGAAGGACAGAGGGAAGGAGGAAGAAGGAAAGAGGAGGAAGAAAATGAGGTGGAAAGGCAAAGGTGAAGGGGAAGCAGGAGATGGAATGATGGAGGGAGGAGGAAGAAATAAGGAAGTGGAAGAGGAAGGCGGGGAAGAGCAAGAGAGGATGGAAGGAAGGAGGAGGAGGAAGGAGGAGAAAAGGCAGGAAGAAAGAAGGAATGAAGAAGGATGAGGGAGGAGGAAGAAAGATGGAATGAGGAAAGAGAAGGATGCAAGAAGGAAAAAGGAAGCCCAGAGAGAGGAAGGCCAATGTCGGGACAGGAAATTCCCCCAGGCAGTTCCAGCTTTGGGAACTGCCCCGTTCCCCTTCAAGGTGGGGAGGAGAAAGGCAGAAGGATTTGGGGCCTTTCTGGATCTTTTTCAGCTCATTTTATTGGAGAAAACAAAACAGCCCCCAACCTGGGGGAGAACCCCAAAACACCTCCTGGGGACCCCAAAACTCCCCCAGGACCTCCCAAAACCTCTGGGAAGGTTCTTTTTGCACATTTTTACAGCCCACCCCAAATCCCAAAATCTCGGAATATCCTGAGGTTCTGGGGTGGAAATCCAGGTTTTCCTGTGTAAAGGGCGGGGTTTGCATACCAAAAATTGGGCAGGGGAATTGGGGGGACACCTGTGAGCAGGAGGATGATGAAGGTGTCCAGGGGGAAATCAACATTCCAGAGGTGAGGAAAACGAGGGGCAGAGGGGGATCCCAGACCCCGGAGGATTTGGGGGGGATTGGATGCCTCCCCATCCCTGTTTTGGAGGGGCTCCAGTGAGGAGGGGGTGGGAGGAAGGCCAGCTCTTCCTCACCCCTTATTCCATGGAAAACACGGAGTGGGGGGCTTTTCTTTTGAGAAAACTCTTGGAATTACCCCTCCTGCCCCCCATGCTGATTTTGGGGTGATTCCCATGCGTTCAGGGTGGGGTTTTTTTTCGGGATTTAAGAAGCTGTAGCTGAGGGAATTGATGAGTTTTAGGCTTTATTTCCGTCTCGCCTGGATCAAGGTTGGGATTTTTGGGAATCTCCGGAGGTTCCCGCGGCAGCTGAGGAGGAGGGGGAGGAAGCTTTTACTCAGCTCCTTCTTCATCATCACCTTCATCCTCCCCATCCATGGAGAGCGCGGCGTATTTGCTGGCATGGCTGAACTGCAGGGAAAACCAGGAAAAATTCCCAAAAATGGGATTTGAGGTGGATAAAGATCCCCAAAGGCTCACACATCCCAAAACCAGGGGGTCACAGCCCCCCAAAAGGGGCCAGAGAAATCCAAAACTGCTGGGGTGGTTGATCTGGGAGGGCCAGGGGCGTCATTGTTGAAAGAAAAAAATCCCCAAGCCCCCAAAAAACCAAGATTTGAATGGGGTGAAGACCCCCAGGGGGTCATGCACCCTAAAAAGGGAGTTCACAGCCCCCCCAAAGGGGTTTCAGAATGCCCAAGGCTGAACTGTGAAGGTGGGCAGAGGGAATGGGGAAGTGAAGCAGAAAATTCCCAAAATACCCCAAAAAATGAGATTTGAGGGGTCGAAGTCCCCTGGGGGCTCACTCACCCCAAAGAGGGGTCACAGCCCCCCCTGTTAACTGGAGGCATGGGACATCAGTTATGGTGAAATTCCCCCAATCCCGGGATTTGAGGGGGTCCCTCCCCCCACTCTGGGTCCCCCTGGATGCTTACAGAGGGGGGGTTCTCCTCCAGTTTCTTTGGCTCGTGCTCCTTCCGGGGGTCCCTCCTGAGGAGCAGAGGTCAGAGGTCAATTCCCGGGGAAATTCCCGGTGCCCGGGGGGTGTTCCCGGTTCTTGAGGGGGTTCAGGGGGGGACTCACCTCTCAGGGTCCCCCATTCCTGTGGGGCCACGGCTGCAACTCCGCCCCTTGGAGCTGCTCTCCCGACCCCCCTCCGGCTTCAGTTCCTCTGCTGGGAAAGGGTGGGGGGGGTCACAGCCCCCAAAACCCCCTGAGACCCCAAGCCCACCAGAGCCTCCCAGCAAGGCCTCAACATCCCTGGAACCCCCCAACCCCCTTTAAAATTCCCCACAAAATCCCTCAACCCTCCCAGATCCCGATACCAACCTCCCCGAGCCCCCGCAAAACCCCCCAACNGCCCCCCGAGTGCTCCCAAGACTTCCCCACCCCGAGCCTTCCCAATCCCCTTCTCCCATTCTCACCTCTCCTCTGGGGGGTCCTGGGGGGGCCCCCGTCATCTCCAGGCAGGGAGGGGCCAGGGGGGCCCCCACTGGGGAGACAGAAAAGGGGGGAGGGGCATCAGGGGGGTCCCTGGAATGGCCCCATTCCTAGGGATGGTGGGATGGGGCCTGGGAATGTTGGGATAGGGCCTGGGAATGTTGGGATAGGGCCTGGGAATGTTCGGGTGGAGCACAGGAATACTAGAATGGTCCACAGGGAATTCCTGGGAATGTTGGGATGGGGTACTGGAATATCCCTGGCCACTGGGAACGTCAGGATGAGGCACAGGAACATCCCTGAGCCACAGCAGAGTCGAGATCAGGCACAAGCATGCTGGGATGGAGCCCAGGAACATCCCTGAGAAAGATGGGAGGGGGCACAGAAGGTTGGGATGAGCAGAAGAGCCTCCATGGGCTGCAGGAGTGTTGGAATGGGCCACAGGAACGTTGGGATGTGCCAGTGACTCCACCGGCACAGGATGGGCCACACGAACATCTCTGTGATACAGGGATGTTGGGATGGGCCTTAGAAAGATTGGGATGGGCAGCAGAAATGTTGGGATGCACTACAGAATCATCCCTGGGAATGTCAGGGTCCCCTACTCCCAGCCCTTGGGGCTCTCCACTAGGGAAAATCAGGGACCCATGGAATGCTTTGGGCTGGAAAAGCCCCCACCAGGTCATCCCTTCCTGGGACACCCACCTGGTCGGGGAGGCTTGCTCCGAGTCAGAGCTCTGGGAATTGCCGGGGGGGTTCTGGCTGCTCCGCTTCATCCAGGCGTTTTCCTTGGGAGGTGGCGCTGGCATCACCTTTGGCTTCTCCTCCCGGGATTTGGGGGGCGGTGAGGGTGGCTCCTCCTCTTTTCCTAGGGGCTCATTTTCCAGGGATTTCTCGCTCTCCCTCCTGCGTGTGGCTGGGGAAACACAAATCCGTGTGGCAGCTGCTGGACGCCCTGCGCCGGGATGCCCCGGCCGCCCCAGATCCTGACTCACTCCGGCCGGTGGGGCCGGAGCCCGTGGACGTTCCCGGGGGTCCCGCGGGGCCGCTCTGGGAGGATTCGCTGCCTGTCCGGGATCGCTCCTGGTTCTCCTCGCTTCGCCAGCTTGGATGCCTGGGATAGGATGGAAATAGGATCAGGGGACTGGGAAAGGGCTGCCCCATCCCACCTTCCCCATAGGATGAACACCATCCCACCTGAACCACTCCCAAGGGATCACTGCCACCCATCCTGCTTTTCGATGGGGACCATTCCCTGTCCCTCCCATCTCCCTGTGGGGATCAGCCCCGAATTTCCTGAGGGATCATTTCCATCCCATCCCACCCCTCCATGGGTATCATTCCCTGCCCATCTCCACCTTTGCCACTGCATCATTCCCAGCCAATACCCCCTCTCCCAAGAGACCATTCCCTACCCCCTCACCTTTCGGGTGGGATCATTCTTTGCCCATCCCACCACTACCAAGTGATCATTCCTTACCCATCCCACATTTCCCAAGGGACCATTCCCACCTTTTAAAGGGATCATCCCCATCCCACTCCCTCTTTCCCAAGGCACCATGCTCACCTTTCCCGGGGCCGTCTGTCGATCCTCTTGTCGTCCTCCAGCTGCCGCTGGAGTTTTTCCTGTTCCTTCTGGAGCCGCTCCTCCACTTCCCGCTCCCGAGCTGCTGTATCCACAGGCTTGGCCCCCCCGAAGATGGAAGCAGCCCGGCTGGACTGGGCAGCGGGAGCTCCTGAAGTTTCCTCTTCCTTGGGAGCACTCCGGGGCTTCAGGTTGAGCTTCGGTCTCTGGGTGGGACCTGGGAACGAGCCGGAAGATCCTGGTGGGCATTAACCCCACCTGGAACAGTGCTGGGACTGACAGGACAATCCCTGTCCCATCCCGCCATTCCCAAGGGATCATCCCCTTCCGCTGCCCACCATTCCTGAGAGATCATTCCCACTCTCTTTCACTTTTCCATGGGAACATTTCCATCCTAACCCACCTTTCCTGAGGGACTATTCCCTGTTCTTCCCACCTTTCCATGGCGATCATTCCTGTACCATCTTGCCTTTCTCAAGAGACCCTTCTGATCCCATCCCACCTTTCCCAAGGGATCATCCCCATCATATCCCACCATTTCCAAGGGTCCATTCCCTATTGCTCCCACCTTTTCCAAGGGATCATTCCCATTCTATCCAACCTTTCCCACTAGAACAGCCCTGGTCCCACCCCACCTCTGTCCTCGCGGCGGAAATCATCCCGGCCATAATCATCCCGGGAATTCCACCGATCCATCCGGTCATCCCGCCGGTCATAACGATCCTCATAGCCACGGTAGTCATCGTCCCGGCGGTACCCGCTTCCAAAGGCTCTCCGGCCGCTGCCTATTCGGGAATCGTAGCCTGGGGAAGGAGATGGATCATCTGAGAGTCACTGGGGATAATGCAGCCCAGATTCCCAGTGACAAGAGTTTGGGAATTTGGGGGATTCCCAGTTACTCGTTGGCCATGGGGAAGTCTCGCTCCCACTCTCTCTGCCCCCGAAAACCCTTGGGAATTCCCACCTCGGTCGTAATCCCTGCTGCGGTCGTCGTAGCGATCCCGGCTCCCAAAACCACGATCCATGTCCCGCCGTGGCCCGTCCCGATACCGGTCATCATAGCGATCACGATATCCTGGAAGTGGGATGGGGTTTTACTGGGATAGGCACAGATTCCATGAAGAAGGAGGAAAATCCCAGTACTGCTCCACGTGGGAAAGGAGGAGGCCCCATTTATCCCTACAAACTGGGAATAAGCTCATGTGGGAATGAAGAGTTTTGGGAATGAATGAGCTTGGAGCAGGAATGAGAACTGAGAACAAATGAGCTCCAAATGAGGAATGAATAAGCTCAGGGTGGGAATGAGCTCAGGTGGCTCCTAATTTCAGGCAGAGCAGTGTCAGGTGCCCCTAGATCTTGGGACAACGGTAGTTCCCGGGACACAGGAGAAGGAGGGAGTGCCAGGCCCATTCTCTTCACTCACTGTCCCCGAATCCATCGTCACTCCGGCGCGGGGGGAAGTCATCGAAGGTGTCGGGAGCAGCCGGACGTGCGCGCCAGTCGCTCTCGAACCGCTCTGAGTCCCGGAAGCGATCCCGGTCTCTGCCGAAGCAGCGATCATCCCGGTCTGCCGGGAGCCAGGGACATGGACAGGGACAAGGAGAGGGAAAGGGAGAGGGAAAGGAAATGAAGATTAAAAGGAAAAGAAACAGGGCAGGGTCAGGGCTGGGCCCTTCGCCACTCTCCCTGAATCCCTACCCTGCCTGATCCATGCCCTCAGCTGGATGCTCACCTTTATCCTGAGCTTGATCTGCCACATCCACTCGTATCCTTCTGTTTCCTAAAGACTGGGAACAACCGTGGGAAGTGAGTGCTGGGCTGAGAATTCCCTCCCCATATCCCACCCGACCCTCCCCTCTTCCAGCTGGAAGCCATTTGCCCTTTTCCCATCACTCCAGGCCTGTGTCCAAACCCTTCTCCAGGTCCTTGGAGCCCCTTTAGGCCCTGAGATGTGCTCTTGGAAGCTGGGATTAGACTCACCTCCTCGTTGAGGCTCAGGGCCTGGAACAGGGAATCAATATCCTCGAATTCCGCGTATCCGAAACCTTTCAACCTCTCGGGATTGGTGGGTTCCCGTGGGAGCCGCACGGCGCTGATCTGCGAAGGGAGGGAAGGCAGGGAAGCTCCCCTCAGGATCTTGGCTTCCAAGGGGAATGCGGAAGGGTGGCAGGATCTGGGATGGAGCAACTCATGGATATCAAGGGATTGAGGGGGTTCCTCATGGGAGGAAGAGGGGGGTTCCCACCCTAAACACCACAGAGCTTTCCAACATCTTTGGATTGATGGACTGGGAGGAGAATCCCAGCTCCGGCAGCTGCACTGGGAACAACGGGAGCTCTGCAGGCTCCTACCCAGGCTCAGGAAAGCAGGAGCCATCTCATAGCTCATCCCAGTAGAAAACCAGCCCTGGATGTGTCCAGCACAAGTCCCACGTGGACACAGGGTAGCCCACAACCTCCTTTCCCTGGATTTTGGCTCCCAAAGTATGGGAGCTCCTTGCTCATTCCTGATCAGAGCCATGGGAAATATCAGGAGCCATATTCCTATATGACATCTTAGGGGGTCACAGGCACCCCTCAGATTTTCCTGGGATGGATTTCCTGATGGGAAACCTCTTGCAAAGCCAGGATCTTGCTTGGACCAAAGGAGAATCCACAACACACCCATGGGATTATATTTAAAGAATGACAAATGCCAGGAAAGAAGGAAAAGGAATGAGGAAGGACAAGGTCAGGTGTGGAGCTGGAAAGGGAAGAGCAGGATTGGTTCAAGTGGGAATAAACTTGGGTTTTCCCAGTTTGTGGTTTTTTCACACCTCTGTGCGATCCGTGAGCTTCCTGCTGTTTTCCCTCCACCTGGGAGCAAGCCAGCTGCCATACTGTGCCCCACCCCCCAGTCTAACTTCCACCCAATTCCACAGGGAAACCCCCGCACTGGAGGAGCAGGAATGGCTGATCCATGGCTGGGGAATCAAGGGATTCTCTCAGGATCAACCTACAGACACCCACATCCCAGGAAAACGCCCCGTGGCAATGGATACGGGTGCCGGATGGAGACAGAGCTGCATCCCGAGTTCCCTCAGCATTCCCACCCTCTGGAATGTCACTCACATTAAGTCCTCGGAAGAAATCCTTGATGGACTCTTCCGTGACATCATAGGGCAGGTTTCCCAGGAATGCCGTGTACGGAGGGGATTTGGGGAGGCGGCTTCTGTCGATGTTGGGCTCGCGGGCAGCGCGCGGGGCCGTGGGAAGGATGGAGCGGTCGATCGGAGGCGCCCGGTAAACGTCGTCATCATTGCTGTGCCACGTGGTGGAGACTGCGGAGAAACCCGGGATGTGGGCACAGACACAGCCAGAGCCAACTGGAGCTGACTGGAGCCCACTGGGGCCATCCAGAGCTGCCCAGGTCAGCCGGAGCCAGCAAATCATCCCACAGCCCACCCAGACAGAGGCAGACGAAAGCAAGCGGAGGCAATGGGAAGAAACCGGAGTCACCCAGAGCCACCCAGAGGAAACTGCTGGCAGCACTGCTAAATCCATGGAAAAGGTGCCCTGAAGGCATCCAGAGCTTCCAAGGCAGGGATAGGCAACCCCATGGGATGGCATTCCAGGATTCATTCCAGCTTGGATTCCAGCCTGGCTCAGTGGGAAGCTCTGGTGAATCTGGTCCCTAAAACTCTCAATACCTCATTGCTGCTCCTCCACTTGGCTGGACACTGAGTTTCATCCCCAAGGAAAACTTGCATGGCTCTCCCAGCTTCATTATTCCCCAAAAAAAGGAATAGCCAGGGAATTTTTCCAGTTATGGGTGCCACTGGCAGCTAGGAATGCCAATCCTGGAGCCTTCCAATCTGGAAAGCAGGAATTATGTTCCAGGAGCTGGGAATGACAGTCTGGAAGCTGGGAATGCCAATCTCAGAGCTCAGAATGGTGCCCAGGGATTGAGAATGCTGTTCCAGCTCTGGGAATACTGCTTCTAGGACTGGGAATGCCAATCCCAGAGCTGGAAATGCTGCTCTGAGGGCTGGGAATGTAAGTCCCAGAGCTGGTAATGCTGTCCTGGCTCCATGAATGCCATCCTCACTCTGGGGATGCTGCTCTGGGGGCTGGCAATGTAAATCCCAGAGCTGGGAATGCCATTCTGGCTCCAAGGAATGCTATGCTCACCTTCCAGGTCGTCGGTCTCGTCAGCCCAGCTCACGGGTTTGGGGATGTAGGTGGGGCCCCCCCCGCCCCCCCCATCCTCGGCCAGGAAATCCGTGAGCGTCAGCGTCTTCCCCTTCTTTGGCTTCTTCTTCGCTGCCGCTGCAGGAGCAAGCAGAGACACGGATCAGAGCGGGGATGGGAGTGGGGACGGGGGAACTGAACAGGGAATGGGTGGGAATGAGAGTGGGAATGGGCAGTACAGAGGGAGTGAGAATAAGAATGGAATCAGAGTGGGAATGGTGGGAATGGGAGCAGGGATGGGCAGGAAGACAGGAAGGAATGGGCAGGAATGAGAGCTGGGACAGGTGGGAATGAGAGCAGGAATGTGTCGGAAAAAGAGTGGGAATGGGAGGGAAGGAGAGGGGGAATAGGTGGAATGAGAGCAGGGACAGGAACAGGGCGAGGGCAGAGGGGAAGCTGGACACCAGGGTGGGACATGGGACACTGGGATGGGACACGAGGTGGGACATGGGGATGGAATGGGAGAAGCTGGGGTGGGACAGGAGCCACTGGAAAGGGACACAGGGCACTGGGAAGGGACATGAGACAGGACAGCAGGAGCCAGGAGGAAACAGTACAGGAGGACATGGAGCACCAGGATGGGACAGGAGGCCCTGGGATGGGACACAAGGTGACAGACGGGGACACAAGATGATGAGGATGGGATGGGATGGGATGAGCTGGAATGGGACAGGAGCCACTGGGATGGGACATGAGGTGCCAGGAGGGGACACGAGTTGGGACACAAGGCACCAGGATGAGACAGGAAATGCTGGGATGGAACACAGAGCACCAGGATGGGACAGCAGCCACTGGGATGGGACAGGACGAGTCAAGAGGAGACAGGAGGTGTCAGGATAGGACACAACAAGGAGTTGAGAAAGGACAGGAGCCACCAAGATGTGACACCAGTCACTGGGATGGGACATGAGGCACCAGGATGGGGCACAAGGTGACAGGGTGGGACACAAGATGGGACATGAGGTACTGAGATGGGACAGAAGGCACTGGGAGGGGACAGAGGATGGGACACGAGGCATTTGGATGGAATATGGCATTGAGAGAGGACATGAGGTGCTGGGATGTGCTATGAGAGCATCAGGGTGGGACAGAAGCCACTAGGGTGGGGCACCAGGACGGGACATGATGAGAGAGGAGGCAGCACAGGAGGAGCTAAGAGGGGACAGGAAGTGACAGGATGGGACACAAGATGGGACATGGGGCAATGGGATGGGATATGAGGAGCTGAACATGAGGACCCAGGCCAGGGACACAAGACACAGGGGTGGATGGGGCTCCAGAGTGGGACATGGGACACCAGAATTGGACAGGAGCCACTGGAGGGGACATACAAGGGGCCAGGAGCCACCGAGCCACCCCCCAGCCCCCTTTATTCGTTATTCCCACAGGAAAAACTGTCCTCATCCCACCCCCTGCAGGGACACACCCAGGCACATGCTGTGACCCTCCTGGAAAACCGGGGTATTTCCTGGAAGGTGGCTTTGGATTCACAATTCCCCTGGCTTCCCTCCTTCCGGGAGGAACTGCTGCCCTCATGTGGCTCTGCCGCTCGATCTGGGACCTTTCCTGGCAAAACTGCTGCATTTGCCAGGAAAAACCCTCCGGGTGGAGCCAGGGGGGGGCTTGGAGCCCCAGAGAAATGCTGGATTCCCCTCCTTCCCCCATCAGGTTTTGGGGAGGTCAACTGTGGTCCCAGGGGAAGGAAAACTGATGGGTTTCAAGGACATGAAAGAAAAAGGCTTGGAAAAATGTTCCCCTCTTTTTTTTTAAGTAGAGATCATGAATTTTTGGATGGCCAGAGCTTCTAGTCAGGTATCTCTGACCAGAGATAATAATAATTAATGAATCAACGGAAGGGCTTTAACAAGGATAAAAAGGATGGAGGTGGGATTGCTCACAGAATGGCCTGGAAATTTGCTGTTCCGTGGAAATCCAGCATGGAGAGAACCACCACCGGTGTTTTCCCATGGGAAATGGGAGGGGGTGCTGGTGTGTGAGACCCCTGGGATGGCTCCATCTTCTCCCAGTCTGTTCCTTCCCTCCCCACTATGGATTTCAGGGAAGTGTGGGGCTGTTCCTGGACTCCTACGGGAACCCCAGCCTGGGGTGCAGGAGCCCCAAGACCCTCAGAGCTGCCCCAGGGTGACCAGACCTCACCCAGGAAACCAGCCTGGGACACTGCTGAGAATGCGGGAAGCACCTGAGGCCCAGGGAAAGCTGGGACAGGGATGGATCCAGGTGGGAAACACCAAACCTTGGGGTGGGAGCACCTTCCAGTCCCCCCGTGCTCACCCCGGTACCGGGACACCCCCTCCGGCTCCGAGGAGAGCCGGGGATGCTGGGAGATGCTACGGGATCGGGAATGGAGGGGGGAGCCGGGCTGGAAGTGGGGGGAGCCTGGTGTGCCCCCCCACGCCGGGACCGATCCCTGGAGGGGCTGGGAGGGGTCAGATCCTGCCCCGCCTCCCCCGTTACTGACCCCAAGGAGCCTCAAGGGCACCGCGGGCCCGGGAAGGGGGTCCCGGTGAAGCCCCTGCGGGCAAGTGGCGGGAGCGGGGGGGGTTGATCCCACCTCTCCCCAGGCTCCCGGTACCGGGGCCCCTCCGATCCCCCCCCGTTCGCAGCCACGTGGGCGCGTCGCCCCCTCCCCCCCTTCCGCGCGCACGCGCCGGGCCGCGCCCGGCGCGCGCACGTCAATCACCGGCTGGGCGCACGCACGTCAATCACCAGCCGGGCGCGCGGGCCCCCGCCAATGGGAGACAGGGGGGGTGTTGGGGGGGTCCCGGCGCGCGCACGTCAATCACAGGCCGCGCGCGCACCCCCACCAATGGGAAGCGGCGGGGGGGAGGGGGGGGGAAGGGCGCGCGCCCGCCCTGAGGGGACGCGG
>VYZP01026496.1:3082-26966 GCA_013400635.1 Hypocryptadius cinnamomeus
AAGAGATAATTAAGTTTGCATTGTGAAACAAAATTTCCATGCCTCCATAGTAAAGACACTGTGAGATATTTCCTGCATGAAGAAACATTGAATGTAAGTAGGAAAACAATACAGAAAAATATAATATACAAACATGCATTTCCGGGTAGATTATTAAATATTATGACTGTCTTTCTTCTCATTATTATTGAAAATATAATGAGAAAACAGAAAATATTTTCAAGAAGAATAAGAGCTTTTATAAGTTAGATGTTTGAACAAATTTAAATATTGAAGAGTAAGAAGAGTTAATTCTAAGCAGCAGGGAAACCTAGTCATCTGACCCCTTAACTTCATATCCACAACATTATTGTGTACACACAAGGTGAATAGCTAACCCCTGATTAGTGGACATCTGGGACTTTGTCCATCTGCATAAGGACTGGTGAGAAACACAGCCTCAGAGAGCATCCAATACCATTCCCTACAACCTGTAACGACAAATCTGTATCTCTTCTAGAACGGGAATTACAGATGTATAAATGATAGACAGTATTAATGCAATTCTTTATAGATTTCATGTTCTCTGTCAGGATTCATTTTTAGTCTGTGTAGCAGAATGAAAAATATTTGTCTCTAATTGGACTTCAAATATTTAAACAAACTAATTTTAATCACTAAATTAGTTTATAATACAAAACAGTCACTGAAAGTACAGAATAACTATTACTGCAGTTTCTATTCTCAGCAGAAACAATGGATTTAAAAATCAACCTTTTTTACAAAAGAGTAACCTTTGTATTAAAATTTCTAGACAGTAGTTTAACAGGTGGCATAGAACCATTAATAATTTAGTATTTTTTAAATAATTTTCAGGTAATGCATTTCAGCCAGCAGTCAAAATATCTCGTGGTTTAGATGCGAAAAGTACAAACTATCTCCTGTCTATTTGCTAAAACTTTCACTTTATTCTGCATCATCCCTTATGTGTTATCAATACATAGATTTGTGAGCGGTCTAGAGGTAAAAAGAATGTCACTGTTTTATGAGTAAGTCAATATAGTAACTTGGAGACTGCATCATGCCTCTGCATCGCAGTAGAACTGTGAAATCAAGAACTGGACTGGAACACAAAGAAATTTACTGTAAATACATTCACCTTTCCAAAGCATTTCTAAATTTTTAAAAGAAAATTATTTCATGTGTGTGTGTGTATAGGTGAATATATATGTGCATATATACGGTACAAACATCCTAATGCAGAAATATGAAACTGACTTGCAACAGTTTGGTAATGCTAAAGTCAAGAGGAGGTATAAATATTCTCAATATATAAATATTTATTGAAATAATTACAGTGTCCATCAAAGTATACTCCATAGTTACAACTTTATTGGGCAACAATAGGCTGTTTATTCCAGTCATTTGTGAATTACAATCTTTTCTCAGCTCTGACATTTCTAGCATATACCACTGAAGCCTTGGTACACACAGTACCCTGTTTCTTTTCAATGTCGTTTCAAGAAAAATAACTCCCATGCATCAGTTGAAAATTAATGAACTTGTAGCTTATGCATTTGCCAACATTGAATGCACTTTCAATACTGGAAGGTCACAAAAATCTGGTTTTATGAGCTACAAATAACATTTCTGCTCTACATTTACTTTCTCAGAAAAAATGTTTTAAAATGTCAACTCTCTCAACATGACATTGCATAATCACTTTATTCTTGTAATCAAGCATGGAACAACATAAAAAGACTTGATACAAACATAAAAATACTGTAAAATAATGAAAAACTGTGGTCTTCAAGTTTCAGGAATAGTAACATGTTCAGGGTCACTGCTGATCAAAGACTGGTTTCTTCTTGTTTCATTGTTATTCAGTCTGATGCTAATAAGTTCTACCTCAGTTATTGTGTCCAGGCAGGATGTCTGTTTACAGCTGTCCAGCTGTCCACTTGAAGCCATGTGAAGAAGTACAATCTGTATTCGAGTTAATAAGTCCTGCTGAGAGTAAAAGACTATGGCGAGTAATGCAGTTTCAGACAGGAAGAAAAGACAAAAAATCCATGATTGTTAATAATCGCTCTAGTTTTTAATAAATAAAAAATGCAACCTTCATTCAGATACAATCTTATTAAAGAATTAGTGAAATTCTTTTTAAAATTCTTGACTAAGTAGGTTTTATCAGTGAGAAAATTATATGGAAGTTTGATTTAGCAGCTATAAATGTCATTAAACAAATATGCATTCTTCAGACTTAATTACATATTACAATATCAAACAGTCGAAAGCCCAGGAGATAATAAAGTATAACTGTCACTACCAAGAGTGTAATACTATCTTAATAATTTAAAACAGATTGGATATAAGAAATTACAGTCAACGCATCAGAATTTATAAGTGGGGTAAATCAAGTATGCTGCCAAATGATGAAATTACTTTTCTGAAAACATGACCAATGTATTTCTAAGTATTTCTGTTCTTAGGAGTAACACCTTTCCTCTGAGTAACAAAATTGTCTTTAATTATTCTGAAGCGTATGAATGACTCACCATTTTTTGTGCAAACACTGTTTGCCTATTTTTTAAATCTATTAACACTTCTCAAAAATCTACATTTGTAGAAGAAAGTCCAGAAAATTAAACAAAAATGTCAAACTAATCATGAAATCTCCAGTATGTATCACCATAAGGGTCAAGTTCACCCTTAAGTCTATTAAGTCTTAAGACTGCACATCCCACCCTTAGCAAACAGCCTGGACAGCACCACTTAAGTAAGTATAAACTGGGAGTATTTGAATTGAATATATGAAAGAATGTTTACCTCAAACTGATTGTGTTAAAGAGGAAGCCAGCCCTCACTGAGAATTAACAGTAACCAGTGGGAGACAAAGAGACTTTTGAAGTAAAGAAGGAAAGAGCTGGAAGAGAAACCTAATGAAAACATGAAACTATTCCACAGAGGGCAAGGGGAAAACCTTGTAGTGGAAGCAGCAGAAGTCAGACCTTGTTTGACACTAAAGACGTCACACCTACAGCCTGTTTGGGCACAGCAGCCTCCCCAAAGGCTGCCTTGAGCTACTGCACTCCACCAAGTTGGGTGGCACTTCAGGGTGCAACACATGGGGACCAGCCCCTCAGATGTGTGCCTTGCCTCACGGGACACTTGATGTGCACTTGCAGGCCATAGGAAGCAGTACAGGTACAGGCAAAGCTCAAACACCCACGTCTTCACCAGAAGCCATGTGTGTACCTTGCAATCCCAGGAAAAGAGGTTGTTGGTAACCTACAAGGCCTTTGAGAAAGGAGATATGCATGTAAATTGGATGTGTGGGTGTGGTCGTGGGTGCGGGTGTGTTTGTGGGAGAAAATAGCAACATTTTCGAAGTATTCATAAAAATGTGCACAGGAATTTTTCAGCTTTTATAAATATTTGGTTTAGCTGATCAATTACTGGTATTTATCCCGATCATGTAGTTCATTGATTACCGACTCATTGCACGTTTGTAAACCAATTAACCACTTCAATAATATTTGCTTTATTAAGAGGTTCCACCTTGGATACATCATGTCATAGAATAGACTAACATCATACAACACTAGCTAGTGAACTATCTGTACTGCTTACACCTACAAAAAAAAAAAAAAAAACCAAAAAAAAAAACCAAATCAAAAAACAAAACAAAACAAAAAAAAAAACAAACAAACAAACAAAAAAACCTGTCGTGCTTCAATGCCCCCAGTGTGCTTTATTTACCTTAGACAACTTTGACAGGGAAAAAGAAAAGTTCTATTTAAAAATAAGTACATATTATATAATCCAAGCTGATCACCTCAAATTTGATATATTTAATTTAAACAAAGCTTCCTACAAATGCATCTACATAAAATCTGAAGAACTAGAACAAGTTTTGGGCAATTTTCCAGCCTTCAACGATGAACATATAATTACAGCATTCCATAGTCTACCAGTTGACTTAATTGGCTCCTAATTGACATAGTGTTTGCCAAAAAAAGAGATTTATATTCACAGATCATTAGACCAAGGATGTTAAACATTGTACTGCATGACTCATTATGGCTTGTGCTTTTAGTGTAAGAGAAAGCTAAACAGGAAGGACTGCTGAGACTGCATGCATTCAGGTCGTTCAGGAAACCAGAGACGTGCCCTGTGTCAAGACTTACACAGGTTCTAGGGAACCTCTTTTCTATCTCCAGAAATATTCCCAGCCTCAGCTTTTGAGATATAAACATTTCCAAATAAACTTCCCACTTTATATTTTAATCTAACAGACATGCTTTTAGGAAGGATGGCCACCTTTTCTCTGGACATACTGAGAATTTTAAACTAAAAGTCATATTTCAGGAACAACTAAGTACTTTAGGTGCCCGGTCCTACTGAAAAACTCAGTTTAAACATACAGAAAATGCAGACTAAAATGTGAAACATATTTTCAAAATAATAAAAAAAAAAATTTCACGTGAATTCTTTTAATGGAATGCAATAAAGAACAAAGATTTGGTGAAAATAATTCCCTTCGGAAATCTTTCAGATCTCTTGCAAAAAAAGTTAGTGTCCAGAATATGAAACAAATATTTTAAAGCTGATGAAATATTTGAAAGTATTGATATATTAAAAAAAAAAATGGTGTTTTTTTTTCATTTCACCCCCCAACTCTCCAAAGAGAAATCTGAATTTGTGTGCACGCACTCAGACATGCATTCATATTTGTGAAGAAATGGAGTTGCTCTCCTTTCTCCTCTGTTACTGCTGTCTGCTTTTTTTCTGTTCCTTATGTCTTTGGGAGTTAGGTTACTTTTCCTCATTCTCAGTGTTTACTAGAGAAGGGCTCCCTTTTTTTTTATTGAGGGTCTATTTTAGCAATACATTTAAATATTGCTCTGCAATACCATTCCCCCTCCCTGCGTAAGCAAGCAAAGTGAATTTGTCAAGGGTTGCTTGCAGCTTTGGGGGAAAGGAGAATCACATACGGCAGCCAGCCTACTGCAGTGTCTCTGAGAAATTGATCTTGTTCTGCTGTGTCAGAATAAGACTTTGATGATAATGACATTTTCAGCTGCAGACAGAATCCTTTTTAATTTATTTGAAGGGGAAGAGGCTGAAATGATTTTCTATTCCAGGATGTGCTTTACAGCTTGACTTACTTTTTAGGACTAACTCTCAGTTCAGGGGCAGGTGGGGAGTTCCTCCCGACATGACCCTGAAAGAAAAGGAAGCTTTCTGAGGAGTTGGAGATTTTCAGTTATTCAGTGAATGCTTTTACTTAAAGATCACATCCTTGAGTCCCTTGCTTGAGAACTAAATTAGGGGGATAACAGAAATGTTGCAAATGAACTGACAAACTTTAGGAAACCATGAGATATAGATGAAGGAGAATGGAATAGAATCCCTTTCAAACCTGCGAATTATTTTAATGTCTCCTGCGCCTCTCCTATGTTGGTGATGTCAAAATGTCCAGTTTCAGGCCAGCCTAACCATAAACTTTTTCTTTTCCCTACTAACTTTTTTGCATGTTTTTTCATTATTTTCATACAGGCAGCTGTAGGCTGTCTTAGTAGAGGATTTCTGGAATGCCCTAAGGTCCAATACCATCTTCAGATACTTGATCCTGTTTCAAAGCATCAGCTAATTTTTCCTCACATTAAAAAGTGCTTCAGTTTTTAAAATTACTGGTATGCCACTTCAATTAATTAAGAATAAAGTTTTTTTTCAGTGCAATAATTGAACAAACTAAGTGATTTGTCTTGCAAAAAGCTTCTGTCAGTTTCATGAAAAGCTGGGACTTTTGAGAGGTGAATCTGTTTCTGATTCTCTAGATAGCCATTCATCTGCAATTATTATTTTCAAGGTTTAAAACTGACAGTAAAAAGATTATATGTGCTTAAGTGTATCTTTTTAAACCTTTCTTCTGACATCAGCATTCCACATTCCAGCTCTGCACATGCAATTTGCCCATGGATGACTGGTGAGAAATAAAGATATTTTTTACAGAGATTTACAAATCTAAAAAAAAAAAAAAAAAGTACTGAGGGAACAACAAATATACAAGTGCTTTGCAAGGAATGAAAAGCAATTCTGCAACGATTCATTGCAGTCCTCGTCTCCAGCAGAACCTGGGGCTTCTGTAGGAACAGCTATCACTAAGGCACTTTCCTTCTTTAGTTCACCTTGTCTGAAGGCAAAAGACAGCTTGTACAGTCAACTTCCTCCATGTTACATTTGCATTTCTAGCATAGCCAGATAAGTCCAAAAAAATGCATCTACCTAAGCAGCATGTCATCCAGCCCATGTTTGAAGTCTGTGTGGTATCAATACCCTTCTCATTCTTCAAGTATGCATTCAGTCCATCCAGAGTTACTAGAGGAGATCAGGCATGTCGAAACAAACTGCTTTGTTTCACACTGTGGCCCAGTTTCACAGGGGACTTGACCAGTGGAAAGTAAAAGATGCCTCAAAAGCAATAAAGCATATTCTAAATCAACAAACTGCTAGTCTATGCACACTAGCTGCTTAGCTATTATTGTTTAGATATTTTTGTTCCTCATTTGAGGAACAAATCATGCAGATAAATGGAAATTTTGTCACTGAAGAAATGGCTATGACCAGGTAACCAAATTCTTATCTTTGACATTTCTCTGCAAAAATTGTATGGATTTTGCTCCTTGTTCAGAGATAAGGCTTGGAAGTTTAACCAGACATTTTGAGGTTATTTATGATTGGAATGAAAGTAATGAATGCACGGAGGTTGATTTAATATAGTTACATATACAACAGTGCCATGAAAATACAATTCCAGGTTTAAACCCTATATTTTCATAGAAACACAATTTTGCTTTGTGTTTTTTCATGCATGCATCTGTGCAGACATAGATATGTGGTTACAAACAGATATAAATATAGATATTCCTAGAGATCATAATATAGAGATTATAAATTAGATATAGACACAGATATACATAAATATATCATCTTAAGGAAATAGAGAAAAAAACCCACATACAAAGGACTAGCTTCTCAGGTTTAAAGCAGTTCCTCTCTTGTCTAAGACAGAAATAGGCACCATCTCTAGAAAGAATCATGAGAGGAGCACCCAAGAAATTCTGAAAATAAGAATTTCAAATAGATGGCTAACTCATTGTTAATGTTTGTCTATGACAATTACACTCTAAAGGGGAAAAAGGTAAGTAATTTCATATTCATACTAGAGGAACAAGGCCCATCATAGCAAATTGCCTTTCAGATAAAATATATAACCCTGAACCCAGCACCAACAACAAGACAAAACCAACCAACCAACCAACCAAAAAAAAAAAAAACCAAACCAAAAAACCCAAATCAAGAAACCAAACCAAACATAAAAGCAAAAAAACTCCACCACCCACATGCAACAAAAATCCCACAACTTGAAGCAAGGTGCAAAGTACCCAAGAACACTGAAATGAAACATCACTGACCATCAGAGATCATGTTTACTACAAAGATGTTGATAGATTCTCTAACACTAATAAGATTTCTCTGTATATAAGTTTTAGCAACCACTACTTGAAAAATATTCAATATACTTGCTCCACTTTGACTTGTGTACTTTAGCTCATAAAGTCACAGCAACCCTCTTATCAGGCAACAGCAGAGCTGCAGCAGTAATATGAGATGTCATCTTAGATTAATGCAAGTGAAAATTGCCTGCAATTTCTTATACTTCTATCTCTTGTGTGCACTTTAAAGTTTCATTTTTATCTCAGAACATCCTTGGTCACGCCATTCCTGATACTTCAGAAAAATATTTGAATGCACTATTAGAAATTATTATGATTTTCAGTAATCATTATTTCTCTAGCATTTGTGAGAAATCAAAGGAGAATGTGACCCAGGGATTGTATAAGGACCAGTATAAATATATAGGCTCCTGCCTAAATTTACTCTCAAAATACACTTATATTTCAGTTTTATTTTTTTTATCTTAGACATTGACCCTCTTGTCAAAGTATCAGCCAAAAATATTGATTTCTCCTACTCCAAGAGAAGAGAAATCAGAATTTTTTTGATATCCTGATCATTCTTAGAGCAGATAATTTTGAATTATGCATGATGTTGTTCTGTTGTTTTTTTTGGTTTTTTTTTTTACTGCAATGTGAATATCACATCTTTGCTTTGTTAGCGGTTTGTATTGCAGTGTTGAAAAAAACCCCAAGCTTCTTTTACCCACTTTCTTAAACAACATGAACAGCGGGAACTCCAATATATGGGGCTTATGTATGGACACATAATAATAGAGTAAAAAGGCTGGAATTAATTCAGCACAATCTCTTTTTGCTTTTTTTAAAAACGTGTAGAAAGTATAGGAAAGTATAAAAAATGTGTTTATTTTTTCTCAATAGTTTAAGAAAATATCTCTCTAGAACTGATTTTGTTTTCCTCTTCAATACTAAGAATTAAATTTAAGTGAAGAGAACTTTTTGAAGTTTAAGAAATACTGTTGTGTCTCCCCTGTCTCTGGTAAATAAAAAGTTATGGTGAAAAATCTTTAACACAAGAGAAAAAAAAAAAAAAAACACACATTAAAATCTACATTATGACCTTTATTTAACTTAATTTTGTGTAAATGCTATTCTTCTCTGATTAAAAACTTTTTTCCATACTAAAAGATCATTTTTTCTAGAAAGTTAACATTTTTTGTATTGTTAAGAGGGAAATGTAAAATAAAATATGCCCAGAAACATGCCTGAGACATACCTGCTTCAGACCAAAAAAATGTGCACAGTAATCACAACCAACACTTTTGTCCATGTCATATCTCATTAAAATGAACTTTGAGTACAACTGTGGAGGACATGAGCCTTACACATTCTGAAGGTAACATGGTTGGAGGCAGTGACAATTTAGCATGGAAGCTGCTATTAGATTGCATATATTATTCATATTTTTAGCATAATTCTCATGTAGAAAGCAAGAACTGTAAAAAAGAGATAGACAATGTGAAGAATACCATGGCAAGCAAATTCAAATTTTTTGATGCAATCACAGTGTCATAGAAATACTAGACTTTATTCAAATTGCATACACATAGATATATTTAACTAACACATCTTTGCAATTTTAAAGGAAAATTATCTATAAGAGGGAAAAGGAGAGACAAGAAATACAGAGTCCTCAGTTCATGTAAAGAAAGAAAGTCGATATCTCCAAATAGAAAAGTCATTAAGGAACATATTTTAATGTTCATGAAGTCATATCTAAACACTTTGAAATCTATTTAGATCATCTATATATTACAACAAAAACAGTTTATGCCTTCATCAAGACTCATTGACTGACAAGAAAAGATCTGGGTAGATCCCCATGAAAGTTCTGGCTTACACAAAATTCTGGCACATTTGAAACAGTTTTAATCTTCCATATAGAAAAGTAACAATAGTATTAAACCCTTGTTATCAAAAAAAAAGTCTACTCTCCAGAATCTATTTAAAAAATCCAGTAAAATAAAGTAAAAATATATGCTGAGTTTGATCTTTCTGGACAACAAATGAGACATTTTCTGTAGAATTCAGAACAAATTAAAGTAGATCCACCCCCAGCATCTGAACAGAGATGACACAAAAGTTCTCCCAGCTATTTCAGGAGAATAGCTTACTGAGAAGATTCCGGCAAATAATTAAGAAAAATGAGTTTTTTCCATGCTATTACTTCAAATTTTGGTAAGAGCAAAATAGGATACAGTGAAGAGACCACTTGAAGTGGCTGGATTTATACTCACATCATAACATGAGTATAAATAGATTAATAACTAAAAGGCACGTCACTCCAATACAGAAAAATGTTTTATCCATAAACAAAAAGAACGACTTAAAATCTAAATCCTTAATCAAAACACACCATAATAAAAATCCTGTCTCAAACTACAATAATATTAACAAAGGCTTGAATTCTTCTGGTTTTGGTTGCGATAGAGTTAATTTTATTCATAGTAGTTCCTATGGTGTTTAGGATCTGTGACCAAAATACTGATGAAAATATGGGAATGTTTTAGTTATTTCAGAACAGTCCTTACAGAGTGACAAGGCTTTGCTTGCTTCCCCACACTGCCACACCAGCCAGGACTGTGGGGTATACACAAGAGGCTGAAAGGGACACAGCCAGGACAGCTGACCGCTTTGGCGGCTTCCACCGGGGTATGCCCGGTGGGCTGCCTTGGTCCGGATAGCTCAGTAGTGCTCTCACAGCCTGTCCAGTCCCCATGCAGCTGCTAGCCCCAGGCTACCTTAGCAAGCTCAAGTGATATCAGCTCTTAGTGATTATCAGCTCATTGAATGATTTCAGCTCTTTATCTTGCTAGGTGCCGCAGCAGGCGCAGAGAGAGAGAGATGAGAGGGCCGTGTGAGGTTCTGCAGAGAAGTCTTTATTGGGGTCTTCCACGAAGGTTCTCACTGACAGCTCTTCTGCTGAACTGGGCAGAAGTAGGGGTTTTTATACCTTACAAGGGTTTTGGAAATTGTCCAATAGTAAGGGTCAAAGGAAAGTGACCTATAGGCTTACAGAGAGATAAGCAGGGGTCCGAAGGCAGAAGAGAGGGGCTTCTAAGGTCCAGTCATCATGACTTGGCATTTCCTAGCTTAGGCTTCTGGCCTCCAGGGAAGCCTTGCAGGCCCTGTGCCTGCTACAACCCTCAACTGATCAAAGGGATGTCCCATGGCGTATGATGTGGCGCCCAGCAATAGAAGCTGGAGGAGGAAGAAGGAAGGAAGGTAACTTGGAGTGATGGCATTTTTCTCCCGAAGTTATCATTATGCGTGATGAGGCTCTGCTTTCCTGGAGATGGCTGAACACCTCTCTGGTTACTATCCTTCTGAATATTTCAGAAAAAACAAGACTCCACAGAAAGGCATTGGAGAAACATTAAGAGTGATTGTTAGAACGCTTTTTTTTTTCTATTAAAAAAATCCATAAAATGCTCTAAATATGCCATTAACTGGTTTACATGGCATAGGGAAAGTCTGTGAAGACCCTTTAAAGTAAGAGGAGGCCATGCATAATACTCTTGTCTTAGAAAAAAAAAAAGACATCGGGCTGAAGTTTATGCACTTCATGTGAGAAAGGGAAGTAGTATTTAGCTTCCAAACTAACATCATTTTCATAATATCACTTAAAAAATTATATTCTGCATTATAATTGTAATTTTGCATATTTTCCTGAATGGTATAGACCAAGTAAAGATACTGCCAGTATGCTCTGAGTATGGTAAAGAAAACTGTATAAGCAGCAGCATTACTGGGCAACCAAGAACAAACAGAGAGACATTTTAAAATTACCCTAGTATTAAGAAAAATTATTATCTCCTGATTGTAATTTTCACCTTCTCAGACACAAAGCTAATCACCAGCTAATTGCTAATCCATAAATTCACACATCATTAGTTCCAGTATTCATGGAACTGCTTGATTAAAAAACATAAGCTTACTTCTAGCAAGAAATAAAGGTGCATTAGTGTAAAATTATGTTAATATTGTTTATTTTGCTATCTTTTTTTTATTAAAAGCCTTTAATTTTCCAGTTAGTCAACTGGCACACAGAAAATTGGATGAATCACAGAATTCTACCTGTTTTGCAATAGAAGTGTGTTTATAAAAGCATATTCTTCTGCTAAATTAAAACTTTAAAATACATTTTGTTTTGAGAAGGCAATTTTTGGCTTGTCTGTGTGAAACACATAGAGGAAATTTTAGATGTGTAACTGTGACACTTTTGCAGTTTTTTTCCTATTTGCCATTTACTCGTGTTCTGCTTATTATTAACCCTGTTATTAGTGAGTGAGTTCTTGTATAGTAATGAACCTACCAGACCTTTTTCGTGTGTACATTTTTTCAGTGCATTATGCTTTCCGAAGACTTAGCAGGTTTGCATATCAAAGCTCTTCCTTGCAGACCCCTAAGGGACTCATTTCTCCATAGTAACACCAGACCCTACAGTATAATGCTTGATTTATTTTTCTATCAACTATTGTTCTATACCTACACAGTCTTTTCTATTTGTTACTGTCTAGAGGATACAGCGCTGACCCTGCGTGCTCAACGTGCAGGGACTCATGCCTGCAAGCACTAAGGCTTTATAAGACTTATCCCTGTGCCTTTACTTGTCATATCAGCAGCTTCATCTGCAGAAATACATTTTGACTGAGTAAGCCTGAGGTAGACAGCGGTTAATTCTCCATTACAAAATCTTCCAGGAAGAAGAGAGAGATTCAGCTGCAGGGCATCCATCCTGTCAGCACCCGATTATCCTAACACATCATTTACTCTGTTACTGGTTTTAAGCTGGCCTTATTCAGTCTGATTATCATGTTAGAGCCTTGTCCTGGCTCACTGTACACAGCTTATTTTTCACTCAGCTGCTATTCTGTGACTCCAGGTATTTGTCTTTCTTGTACCTCCTTGCTGTACCTTCATCACCTATGAACAAATGGAGTTCAGAAGATTTCCAATACTTGAATTAGATGTTAAAAAGTCAAAATGTTAGCTATTTTTTTACCGGGAAGGAAAACAAGTAAACCAAGGAGAAACAGCTATTAATAATAAGTTAAAAAAGATATTGTTTCTAGATTTTGCTCTCTCATAACTGACAGAATGGATCCACACTTCACATTGATATGCAGCACAGTTATGTATAACAGATATCTGTGCAATGGATCACAAAGATCACATAACATTTACCATTTTCCTCCTCATGCTTTTAGTCCGTCAAGGCTTGTAGCACCATGCAGTAACCTTAACACACAGAATAAAGTGATCACAGGCTACAGAATCAATATCCAGCACACAGAAATAAGGAGAGATTAAGTTCATTAACAACCTATAATTTATGAAACATACTCCCAATTTTATGCAATTTAAGGGTTTCATGGAACACTTGTGAAAGAAATCTGCTTTTCAAAGCTTCATAAGAATTCTGACTGCATTCAGTAAAAGATGAGGGTGTTTACAAAGTTTTGCAAAACATAGCTGAGGTTACAGAAGAAGAAACAGCAGAAGAAATACATCAAATAGAGAGTCAATAAAAGTTTGGAAACATTACAGTGATTTGAAAATTTCATATTTGAATTTCTATTTCTGTGTTTTTGTTCAGTAACTTCATTCAATGTTCAAGTTTATTCTTCCTATATTCATAGAAATATAATTTTCTTGATTCTATTGTCTCCTTTTTTCTACCTTTAAAACAATGTACAAGAGCATGCTAATCCTTTGATAGAGAACAAACTTTCAAATGACATTTTCTTTTGAAAATTATAAGATATTAAAGGTTCTTTAAGGCAGTTAACAGAATGAAAAAAATTGTTTCAGAGAGTAGACCTTATGTCATTCTGGTTACATCTATTAACCAACTATTGAGGAGAAACTTGTTCACTTGATTAAGATACCTAGATCTGGCCTCTTTCTTCTTCAAAGGTATAAAAGCAAGTTAAAAGAAAAAAATATTGCATTTTAAATTGACTTTTAAGTTAATTGTGTGACTAGTACCCTTTTACTGTCTTGGAAAAAATATCAATACAAAGCTTTGCATTGTTCCCCAGGCCTAGTTCACCAACATTCTTATGCTGTCAAAGGTTAATGGTTGTTTCACTGTTTGAGGAAGGTACTGAAAATATCCTCATAAAAAGTTTGCATGATTTGGTCTTTACAACCAGCAGACCTGTAAATTAGCACTGCAAATAGGCTTTGTGCAGAGAGCATCACTGAGCAGAGGAGGTGTGATCCTGAATGCACAAGCATGTCCTGTGCATTATTGTGAAACTGAGTTTCCTAGAAGTTAACTTCTCCATAGCCAACAGAAACAGCTGCCTTGAAGTGTCCTTTTCTATTTTTCTTTTCTCACTGCTTTTAAACTCTGCTGATCAATAATATCAAAGGATGATTAGTGTCTAGTGACTAACAAATCCCAGTATGTGATTCTACATATTTTAATATGAAGTAATGGCAAGTATTTAAGTAGGCTAAAGTACAGAAGTAACAAAAGAAAGTAATCCTGTAACAAAAAATACAATTACTGCGAAGTCTTCTTGAGAGATAAAGTAGATTTGTGATTATTTTTTTAAAAAAGTAATTGCATAAATAAATCCAGAAAGTTATGTGCTTGGATTATTCAATATTAAGCAATTCTGTAGAGTGAGACTGTTCACTGAAGTGGGGGAACAGAACAGTAATGGGTAAGCTGATACAAAAAGTAAAAAAAAAATTGATGCAAACATCACCAAAACAGAGCTGTGCTAACAATTCACATTGTTATTTATGGTTTTCCAGCAGGCACACAGTATTTTTTTTCTCCTACCATCTCCTATCATCATGTCTGGTTGGCCAAAGGTGGAGAATTGTTTCTCACAGTCTCACAGGGAAAGGTCATTCCATGGAATTTCAGAAACAAAGTGAATCTAGTCTCAAGAACAACATTAGAGTCTTATACCAAAGAGAGGCAGAAATGTGGGGTTTTTTGTTATTTTGTAGCTTCTGTATTTAAGAAAGATTTAAACTGCAGAATGAAAAAATAATGCAGAATGAGTGAATATTGAAGAAAAAGTCATGATTATGAGAATATCCATCTATATTGCAAAAAATGTTGAATGGGATTGAGTTTGACTTTTTATTTAGAAATGCAGTTATGATTTAAAAATTTTGTTTTGTCACTAAAGTAAATTAGAAGCATAAGTCAGTTAGTTCTGTTAGAACTCCATGATTATTTGAAGTGGGTATCCTATGTGCTTAACTACAATCTGGTTTGTGTTCACAAACCATTCAAATTAACAATACACTTTCTCAACAGGGAAGACAAACCTTGAAAGTAGTTACAGAAAGGAAGTGATCCTGATAATTCATACTCAAGAGATTTTATTATCCTCCAGTGTTTTAATAAAAGGATTATTAATCCAAGAATTATAATTTTTTTCATTGTGTCTCTCTACCTATAACATTTAGGGATGCAGTAAAGACAATTTCTATCCTTTGTTGTTTAATCTAAGTATTAGTTTTAATGAAGTAACTGGGTATTCACTTCTGCCTTTATATTATCAAGAGTATTCAGAGCTATACTTATTAACATAAGCCCTGCAGTAGGGCCCTATGACAGGGCAAAATATTTAGCCTGGATGTTTGTTTTGCATTTTATTGTCAGGATTTAGCCAACATCTAACTTTAAAGGTTAATATTAGTGTGTCTAGCTAGTGAAAATTCAAACAAACAGACAAAAAAGCCAATGACCACACAGTGATCAGAGAAACAATGACAAAGTGGGGAACCCAAACAATCAAAATCAACTGCTTCTAAGACCATCAAAGCTGAATGAATAAGTTCTAATGCCTGGAAATGTCTGTAGCATCATTTAACTTCTGAAGTATGTGAAGCCTCATTGACCTCATAATGTTGTGCTGTGTACAACTATTTCACCTTACAGCTGCTTTCCATTGTGTTTTGTAGATCGTGTTACTTTTAATTATTTCTTTTTCGTCCTTTATTTTTTTAATCAGACAATTTAAAGTATTCAAAATGTAAACTTTTTATTTCCTGAAAACCTTTAAGCCAAAATAGAATTATTACCAGTTTAATATATGGCAACTTCTTAAAAGGAGACCTTCATTTCTAAGAATTTAGACCAGACCAATTGTCAGGAGATAGGTTTCTGAAGAAATAATTTCTGTATTTATTTTCTAACAAAAAGCATTTTTCTTAGTAAATATTTCATAGGCATTTATATAAATTTGATACACAGATGTGAAAAAATGTCTCTTTAAAATTTAATACCCACCCTTCTATTAGTGACTAAGATTGTTTCAATAGTACTTCTCAGAAGAGAGCCAAGTATTTTTAGTAACATTCAGAGGATGACACAGGGAACCTTAAATAGTAACCTTCCTTAAAAAAAGTGATCTTTAAAAACACGTCAGCTGAATAATAATATTGTTATTTGAGTACTTTTTGTCAGTGAACTCTGTGTCTGAATGCACCATTGGTGCACCCACCTGGTAAATGTTCAAAACAAAATGCTGTTTTGAAAGATTGGACAAGAACTTATCCTTTGTCAAAATAACCAAAGGATTGGTTAATCTGCCTTTACTCAAAGAGTAATAAATAAATATCTCTCTCACATAATAGAACTCTTCACAAAAATAAAGGGTATCTCAGATGAGGGAACTCCATACATTCTTTTGAAACTAACCTCTTATGCAGGCAAGAAAGCAAATGCGTAAGGAAACTCTCATGATCATTCAGGTGCAGCATAACGTTCTGGAAGATTCTTGACTACTAATTGACAGCAGCTTAGAGATTGTACCATTGAGATCATCCTATAATGTTTCTGTTCCACGCACTTTCCCCACAGCATTAATTCCCACCTACTGAAGAGGGTGATGAACAATGGATTAGTTGATGGGACCCAATGTAGAGTTTTCCTCCTAGAATAATTATTAAGTTGCTTATGTGAGAGAGGAGAAAGTTGTAGTTCCTATCACTGTTCCCTGGGTATCTTCTGTTTATATCCAATGGTAGTCTGGCTGTAAAATGTACATTTGTTTCTTGAGACCAGAGTAGTTCAAACCAGGCATCTAGAGACATCCGTATTTTAAACCATGCACTATTGATTTTAGATACCTTCTGGAATTAGTCAGAGATTCAGAAGAGAGGAATCTAATCACTACATGAAACCACCCCACCCTTATGGTTCTCTGATCCGTATTTTTAGCTAATGCTTGAATTTTATTAGCCCTGTGAATATTTAGCTCAAAATTTTACAAAATCTGGGAATAAATCCATTTCCTTGTGAGAGAAAAGAAGGTGCAGTCTATCCTATTGAGAGTAGACAAAACATATTTAGAATATTGTAGCCAAACTGGAACGTATCACAAAAGTACATTACAGTACTAGTTTGGATGAATTGGATATACTTGTCTCAGACAAAGTCTGGCCTAAAGCACTATGGGCATTTTGGTGCCCATTTCCATACAAGGAATAGAGATGAGAAACTGGCGTTCATATGCCTTGAGAAACATCCTGTCTTTAAACACATCCAGTAAATCTTACACCAAATATCTTACTATGGGTGCAAAAACATACAAAATGCAAGAGCTTAATATTAATCTAATTTGAACAGTAATTACCTAATTCAAACAATACAATTATTGTTAATTAGTGGAGTTTTAAAAGTGTAAATTATCTAATTATTACAGAAAAGTATGGTTAACAGAGATAAGACTGCTGTACTAAAAATTTTGGTATGCATTCCTTTTCTTTGGCATTATATTCACTCTTTTATGCCTTCTCTTAAGGTTCATAACTACTTTCTCCCTCAAGCAGAAGATAAGGAGGTTTTACTGAGCTATCAGTGTTCTAATTTCTTTGCCCCGAAGAGTATCCCTAGATAGTCAGGATGGTAAAAAAAGAAAAGAGAGAGGAAAAAAAGAATAAAATTCTGGCAGTTCAGCTAGCCATAAACTACATATACCACCACTCTTGCAGTCATCCTGGCACAGACCTTGGGATGCTGATTGCTAATCTACCATCTCATCTGAGAAAAGCTGTTACTACTTCTCTGGGGTCCCAGAGACATATAGGTTGGAAGGGTGAATAGAACACCAAAGAAAAATTATTTAATTTTTGTAATAATAATAATGAGGGCATTTTTCATCTTTTCTTTCTTTATTAATTTGAGCGTTAACATTACTGCAACTGGTCTAATAAAAACTGTTGTATGTATTAAATACAGCTATGGAAACCATTTCTCCTAACCCAAACACAAACCTGCATTACATAAAGGGCTGGTGTCTATTATTCAGTGACTGCATATGCTTGCTAGACCTCTTACCAAACATGTTTATCGGGCTAACCTCTCTGTATTCTTCACAGGCTACCTGTTCTTGCTTCCACCTCTGTAGGCTCCCTTTGTCTGTTTGACTTGTCCAGGTGATCCTAGTTCATCCATGCAGACCTTCTGGAAATTTTTTCCCAATTTACCCTTTACTGCTGCTAATTTGGAGAAAGTGACAGTTGATTATCAACCAGCTTTATTTGTCCCCTTCTCCCTCCAGGGCTTTATTCCACAACACCCTACCAAGCAGGTCACTAAAGAGCCCAAAATCTGCTTTTCCAAAGTCCCAGGTACTGAGCTTCCTGTAGACCATCCTCATTACCCTGAGCATACCAGACTCCATTATTTCAGGGTCACAGCAGACAAGCTTTCCCTTGAGCTTCACATTCCTCTTTAGTTCTTCCTTGCTCATGAGAACAAGGTCCAACATAGCATCACTCCTCACCAGCTCCTCTCCACCTGGAGAAGTGACAGATTGTGCTAGAATCATGGACTGGCTTGTGTTGAAAGGGATTTTAAAGATCATCTAGTTCCAGCACTACTGCTCTGGGCAGGGACATCTCTCACTAAACCAGATTGCTCAAAGTCCCATCCAACCTGGCACTAAACACTTCCAAGGGTGGAGCATCCACAACTTACATTAGGGAAAAGTTCATTTGATTAGGAAAAAGAATTGCAATGCTGATGAGAAAGTTAATTGCTATATGGGGAAAAGATTGCATAAGTTAACAGTTGATAATTTTTTCCCTTACCATTTTGAGCACACTGCAATATTCACTGAATATAGCAAGGTTAAATTAACTGGTTTAACAGCTGCCAATCTACTGCTCTTGTTTAGCCAAGTTATATTCACAGTTCTATAGATGCTTATTCACTAAAAAAGACTCAAAAATCTTGAGTTTTTTTACTTACAGATTGGAGGGCATTGAGATAAACTTATCTTCAAATCAAAAATGTTTGCAACTCAGTCTTGTCATTTTGTGTCAGATTGGCTGCTATACTGAAAAAAATATTCTTTGGTTCAAATGGGTCTGGAAAAGACAGAAAACGCTTGCTTGGTTTGAGTTTTCTATCCCCTTTGCTTGGCAGCATCCTTTCTCTCATAGTTTATTTATTGTCATATCAGAGCATGGATATTGGAAAATACTTTGATTAAGTCAAAAATGTTGCAAATGGATGGAGGATTATATGCTAACATTGGATATAGAAAGTGATTCAGAGTCACTGACGAGCAACAGATGTAACGTTTGATACAGAATAAGCAAAATTCAGTGGTTATGGAAAAAGAATGGAGGTAACTCCAAGGTTAAAGCTAGGAAGGAGTGCACATATACTATCCAGACAAAATAGTACTCACTTCTATTGTCAACCCTGCTAGTGTCAAGCCATTTGCTTAGATGTTAAAATGTCATTGAGTTTTTTATATCATCCATCATAAGGGTAACTCATCCAATGATACAGCTGGAATTAATAACGAGGGTTCGGTGGTTTTTTGGTTGTTTTCACTGTTCCTCACCCAATAATGGTAAACAAGCCTTTGTTGGAAAAGGTAACCCTCCAGACTCACTTCTTCTTTGGCTTTTCCTTGTGTATGGCCTAGGAACTGATGCTATGCATGAAAAATACACATTCAGATTATGGGGCCTTGTTTGGTCTTTCCTGAACAGCAGTCTGCTGCATTTCACTGGCAGATTTTTCTGTCAATTATTCATGTAGGTCATAGACACACAGAACAATGTAGCTTGAAAGGGACCTCCAGAGGTAATACTGTCTAGGCCTCTGCTCAGGCCAGGGTACTTTGAATCTCTACAATGATGGAGACTACACAGGCAACCTGTTCCAGTGTTTGACCATCCTCATGACAAAATTTAATTTCCTTATGCTGAGTTGAAAAGTTGCATATTGCAACTCATATTACAACTCATCATTTACCCCTGCTCACAGTTAACAAAGCTCCTGTCTTTGTCTTTTGCCCTGACATTATAGACAGCAGTGTCTCCTTGGCTTCATTCTTCTCACCACTGAACAGGCCCAGCTATTCTGCTTCCCCAATATGACATGTTCCAGCTTCCTTCCAGCTTTCTTCAGTATATCCAGTCTCTCTGGTATATAGGAGCCCAAAACCTGATGCAGTATTCCAAGGGCAGTCCCAAATTTTACTGGCAACTTCAGAAAATCAGAGAACTGTGGCAAAATTTGGAGCAGCATTCAACCTACATAAAATATTTCACAAACCATTAATTTAGACCATTCCACTCAGGAAACTCCAAATACATCTGATTTTAAGTTACTCAAAATTTCAGAAAGAGGGAGTTAATATAAGAAAGAGATTAAGATAGACAAGATACAGAAAAGGACAAATTTAGCTACCACTCTTGGATTCCAGAAGTGTCTCAGCTGATATAACATCCAAGGAAAGATAGGGTCATGGTATATATTTGCCTCATGCTTCAGTTTAAAAACCCTTTGGCTTTCCTGAGCCTTTCCCCCAGGTGAAGGGGGGACTTCCTGTCTGGTGGCTGCTCAGGAGCTCAGGGTTAGGGGCTCCAGAGGCAGGTGTGGAGCATTGCCTCTGTTCTCCCAGAAATTGGCAGCCACTGCAGGGTGGGATACAGGCCCAGGGGGAGTGGGGTGTGCAGAGCAGGGCATCACCTCACCAGAGCAAGGCCTGACCTGTCCCTTCTACCATACACATCCCCCCTGAAATGTTTAGAACCAGAAATCCTTCACGTCTCTCACACTGAGATAGCTGTGCTTTATTCGCAAAGCAAGGGCAGAAAGCAAATATCACCAGTCCTTAGATCCTACATTGGTCCTGTTATGTGGATGGTCTGGAGCTGGAGTTTCAAGACAAAGGAAAAAGAAGAGAGAGAGAGAAGAAATAAATGAGAAAGAGAGCCAGAGAAAGGAGAGGGAGGGGGCCCATTCCACCCTCCTATATAGTTCATCTGCTGAATGCCACTAGATTTTTCACACTGTTTTGTTTACCTATGCACAGCCAGTTCTTCCCCAGGAAGTGAGTAGCGGGGCACAGACACCAGGGTCTGAGCATGAGTCTCAAGATGGAGCAGGAAGTTGGCTTGGAACAGCACAGACCCACCTCTGTGAGAGCCTCTCCTCTGACCATGTACTTCCTGTCATAACAGCAAGAATGTTTGACACAAAACATGCTTAAGTCTGATCCTCTACAGAAGGATACAATTAGGTCAC
The DNA here is from genome assembly GCA_013400635.1 of Hypocryptadius cinnamomeus. NCBI lineage: Eukaryota > Metazoa > Chordata > Aves > Passeriformes > Zosteropidae > Hypocryptadius > Hypocryptadius cinnamomeus. The sequence goes on from VYZP01026496.1 coordinate 24,137, forward strand.
CTCAAACCTTTCTCTTTTCTAGGCTGAACAAACCCATTTCTCAAAATCTGTCCACACAGTAGAGGTGCTCCATCCTTCTAATCTCTTGGTGTCCCTCTTCTGTACTCACTCTGTACAACAAGTCCATGTCCTTCTTGTGCTGCAAACCATAGCTGGTTGCAATTATTTGCCCAATAGGATAACAAAGATTTTTTTTCTGGAAGAGAAATTGGTATTTACCTTTGCTGGAATTCATGAAGTTTTTTAGCTCAGTTTTCCAGTTTATTGACGTCCCTTCACACAGCAGCTTTACTGTTCAGTGTGCCAATTTCTCCTCTCAATTTTTTATCTTCTATAACATTCATGGAGGATGTACTCTACTCTATTGCATCACTCAGATCATTATGAATTTATAAATTCTATTGGCCTCAGTACAGATCCTTGAGAGATGCTCTTACTAACTGAATGCCAGCAGGATTTTGTGCTGCTGGTCACTACTAATTCAGCCTGACAGTCCAGCTAATTTTCTACTCACCTTTTCATGTACTTATCCAGTCCATCTCTTGTCAATTTGTCTTTAAAGAGAATATGTCAAAGGCCTTGCTAAAGACAATTCAGTGGGCCAAGAGCACTTTGTGCCCAACCTTTCCCATGCATATAAGCAGTTAACTTTTCAGTTAACAGTTAGATAAAACAACTGTTGCAGGGATTGTGTTAGTTATGGTGCTTTAAAAACAGCTACCTTTAATGCTAAGTAGTGATCAGTGAATCCAAATGAAAATGGTTTCACAACTGATTGAAATATCAGGGAAAGAGAGATTTGGCACACACCTAAGGTCTTTTCCTGGTCTAAAAAACTACAGCAGAAGGATTCTCCTCATTCTGATACAAACACTAGCTGTTGGCTATCAGAAAGTGCTGTGCTGGTGCACAAGTCTCAAGCATTCATCCTTATTTGTCAGAAACCATGAAATAGAGAGCATATTTGAAATGCCCATGCTTTTCGAGAGGGATGAATCATATTGGACAATAATAATTTAACAATTGCCAATAATTTATCTTAATTTACCAATTCCTGGAGAGACAACTTGGGTATATTAGGCCTGCTAGTGTAAGAACAGAGACCATAAGAAACATTTGTGGCACACAAAGGTGTAAGGAGTTCAAAGCTTGTATTTTTTTCATCAGAAGATTCAAGAGTTTTCTTATAAATCTGTATTTGAACAGAACATAAATGAAGATTTTCCTATGTAGCAGCTGACAAGAACTATTTGTGTTAACAAATGAATTAATAAACAAATAATCTGTCACTGTTCACCTTTTTAAGTCTGGGACTGGGAAAGATAGGCAAACCTCAGAAATATTTCAATAGTAACCACACATACGTTAAAAAAAAAAAAAAAGTGAGAAAATAGCATCAAATTCTGAGATGTAATTATCACTTGTCTATTTACTTTTCTCTTTATTTTCAAGAAAATTGCCTAATAGTGCTTACTGCCCTTTTTAAGCAAACATCTAATAATTTCTCTTTGTCTTATTGGGAAATTATTGCTGCTTACCCACACAGTGATGACAACAAAGTCTTCTAACCACTGCAGACATGAACAAAAAATGACATAAAACATTATTGATAACATTTATATGCATTCTGCTTTCAATTGTGTTTCTTAGAAGTATGCTATAGGGAAGGATGGAGTACCAAGTCTTATGAATATTTAGCATAGTTCAGGGAAAATAAATTATGTCAAGTCTGAGATGCTGCCAACAAAAAATTTAAAATAGTGCCATGGAAGTTAAGGGCAATTCTAGGTCTTAGGTATAATTTTATAGATAGCATCTGGAGATCCCTCTTTTCCTGTTCTGTTCCAAAAGAATCAGCTCTTTGAGACAAAGTCAGAAGAGGATTAACTCTGTTGCTTTTCTGAGGAAGACACCCTAGGGAAGAGGGAACTATTGAGTATTTGGTGTTTCCTGCTGACTCCCTTGCTGCTGTACAAGTTATAACCTAGTGCTTCCATAAAACCCTTACAAGGATTGCTTTTTTTCTTCAGATTTGTCAAGTATGACTAATAGAGCAATGCATTTACATGTACTTAGCCCACAGGGGTTTGAGGATTAATCCCTTATAAAGATATCTGGTCCTCAAGTGTAAAGAAAATTATTCTAGCAGGAACAAGCAATTTCCCCTCAAGGTGAAACAAAGACTACAACTAGGAAAAGATTTAAGAGTAAAAAAAACCAACAATTCTCTATCGAGTCTGGTCCTTCCAAATAGGATGACATGGAAGATACTTAAAGAATGTTCATCTCTTGAAAGCCTGTTTGTTTCTCTTCCAAGAATATGATTTGGCATGATGATAAATAGCTGTAGTCTCCTATGTAGTCTTGTTTGCGGTAAGCATATAGATAGCAAGCCTATGAAATTAGCATGGTTAAAAAGTTTAGTTATACATAAAACTGCAACTTCTTTTCATGCTATCAACCATTTGGGCATCAAAGTATGAAGTGCTTTTAAGGAAAAAATCATCTGTAAGTATTAGCAGTTGATAATGTTATGCAAAAGATGTCATTCAGATCTATCTCCAAAAGTCATGCTACAGCTGCATTCTAATTAGTTCATTACAAAGTATGTCCAAATGCAGCAACTGGGATTAATTGTTAAACTGCTCTCTATAGAATTAGAATGACTTTTAAGCATCAGAGAAAGAGAGAAAAAAAATTTTAGTATGATAAAAGTTGTCCAAGATTAGAATTTTGATGTATTGCCAGGTCTGAAATACCAACATAACAGCAAAAGTGTTTGGAAAACTTTACATTATTTGGTATAAGGAATGCTCATAACTGGCAAATA
>VYZP01026496.1:27004-39543 GCA_013400635.1 Hypocryptadius cinnamomeus
AGCACCTATCTTTACCTAAGGACATTTACAATGCATGAAACAGACTTTTGGACATTTGATCATCCTAAAAAGATTGATTTGTCAGGTATGATGTAAACCTGACTAATTCAATTGGATTCTGTGATGCAGTATCAGCCTTGCTTATTATTTAATACTTCAGCAGTTAGGATACTCAACCCAGAAGTAAACAAATTCATGGGACTTCCCTCATTCTAATTTGATTTGAAATAACAGTTTCATTATCCTACAAATGTTCACTGATTGCTCACCTTCTGACATCAATACACATTTTGTCCCTGACCAAAATTTTGAGCCACTGTAGAGGCAGTGCAAACTTAGAACAAGACTGTTAGATGCCAGAATGAGACTTGATAGAGCTGCAATCAGACATACTAGCATCTTCCACCTAAGGAGGATGGAATCATCAGCACCATCCTTGATGTTTTTAATCAACGAATTTGTATTATAAGACACTTAGAGCAAGAAATTCAATCTCAGACACAGGGGCCTGAATCCAAAATTGTAGAATCATCCATGTTGTAGCCTTCTGTTCTGGATCTGTGGATCCTGTGCATGTGGTGTCCAAATCAGTTTGAACCAGATGAGAGGCAAAATCAATAAATATATTTCCAGAAGATCATATAGGTGCTTTGTAAGCTAGGAAGTCTTGTTATGAACTTCTATAAGCTGTAATTCAGCAGGTAATTAAATGACTGCTTAGTTTAATCACACAAGTATTGTTATGCTGTTGTCATCCATGAAAGCATTCACTTGTTTAGAAGTAGGTACATGGTATTATTACTGAATGAAACCTTTATCTGACTAGTTCATTTGCATGCATTTCAATTATTTAAAATGCCTTTTCTGGCTTTTTTTTTTCTTTTAATGGATGACTTTACAAGATCTTCATTACTTTCTAATTGCCAAAACTGCTGTTTACTATTTTGTATCTTACTGACAAGTTGATTTGAACTAATACAGCAATTTTAAACCTTCATTAATTTCATCATTTTCTCATTTAGTAATTGGACTAATCTTTTTACTATGCTCTTATCTGTTGCAGCTCATCTGATTTTCTCTAACCCTCTGACTACATTAATTCCATCCCCATTCCCCATTTTGGCTACTTTTTGCTCTCTGAGGTATCAGTTTCTGTACAGGTATTCTTATCTTAGGGTATCACTTGTTGTTCACCATTAAGTCCTCAAATAGTCGTTTTGAACTCCTGCTGGAAGGTGAAAAAATCCCATTTTTAATATCTGTGTCTATATGAATATTGGAAAGATGAGTTGGAAGGACCCAGAGACTGGGTATGTCACAGAGGTTGTCCTTCGAAAGCCCACTGCCAACAAATGGGCACGTACATGCAAAATTGCTTTATGTTTTCCAGCTTGTCCGCTTCCTCAGTTGTCTGTTTAGCTGCACAGTGGAAGAAATAGGACTAAGGTCAGCACTAAGGTCAGACTTCATTTGTGCTGATATGTCTCAAATACTTACAAAAAGTGGCTAACAACACTGGGAAATAATGTTTAAAAATAACTGTTTGGGTGTTAGTTTTGAATGAGCTAAATCTGTTCTGTGAAACATAAGCAACTGAAATAATGAAGTACAGGAAGAGTAAAATGCTCTAGGGTAGATACTTAGAGATGAAAAAAAACTTGACATAAAAGCTCTGTTTTCCTCAGCCTTCAATAATGTTTTTGTTCTCTTCCTCTTATTTCTCTTTACACAGTGTCAAAGATAACACTCCTGCCAAATCTAACCGCTGCCTCTTTGGATTGTAATCTCTGTCAGCAGACAACCCATTTCAAAATCATCTACATATCTGATAATTGCTGCATCAACTAAAGGTAGCACATGAAAATAGAGCAGGACTTCAGGACTGTAGCTCTTTTGAGGTCCTAAATCTCTGACTATAGAAATAAAAATATTCATACAGCATATATATGAATCTTTATTCTCGATATATTACCATTAAAAACTTAATGTGAATTTAATTTATATTGATGTCTTTTCAGACTTCCATAGAAATAAGGGACTTGGCAGAAATACATAATGAGAGCACTATAAAGTCACTTAGTGCTTTGTGTTTTACCAGAGAGTGCTCTGTGTTGCCGGTTTGGTTTTGTGTCACTGAAGCTGCAGGTTTAACCATTCCTTCATTTAAGAGGGATGAAAGAGGCCCATGATGCATGTGTGATATAGCACTACAGAAATATCAAGGGTTTGCAACCCAAACATATAAATGAACAGCTACTCATGTGCTTATATGTATGCATTAAAAATACAAGATGCACAGTGGAAAGAGACAGACAAACTGCTGGGCCACACATACAGGCTGCTAAAATGACCACTAAAAAAGTCTTTACTGAAAGACTGTCTGCATTAAGTGAAGTATGAGCATGGAAATCATCAGCTGATTTATTTATTTTGGGTTCAGGGAAAAAATATTTATGGTTTTTGTATTTTCAGTAAACAAGTACCTTCCTTGTTTCTAATTTTACTGTGAGTTGCTGTGATTCTGAATTACAGAGGGCCATTCAGATAAAATAAAAAGGTGGGGAGGGGAGGGGAAAGGGAGTGTGTAAATAAATTCTAAAGGAGAATTAAATATTTAAGTATTTTGAATCCAGATTCTGTTTTATTGAAATACATTATTTCCTAAGTTATCTCTTGGATTTTTATGGCTAATTCATAACTCAGTTGAAATGAATATGATAAAATGAGCTCATAGAAGCTTCTATAAAAACTTACAATGTAAGAAAATCCTTCTGATTTTTCTTAGATTAAATTTGAATGTAATACCTTTTCTTCTTTGTTAAGCAGAAATTTGCTTCCTCATCTCCAGTAGGAACATTTTTGTAAATTTTTTGAATTACCATGAGTCTACTGGACTGCATCTGGGCCATGAGAAGCCCATTAGCATGTTGATAGGTGGTACAGTGATAAAAGAATAATGTTTAGGACAGTACTCAAAGAGACACAGTGTGTTTCCTGTCTCATGAGTACTTCTGTATCTAATTCATTTCCTTTTTGCTTTTTTTTATAACAAATTGTTGTTTACAAATTTATCTTAAATGGGAATTAGGTTGGAAAGTAATATTGATTACTTACCAATGAATTTCCTAAAAGGGAGCAAATGCATCTATTTCTCTCTGGCCTCTTTAATTATGATGTTCAAGTTCCAGTGAAATATTTGCCTTGTTGATATATGTGGTTTTTTATTCTCAAAGGAAAATATATCTTTCAGAAATTATTAAGAAACACTATTGTTTTCAGAAGAAAACATTATGTCTGTTTTTGAGGCATATGTGTCATATTTTGATATATCTTGTCAGGTTTAATCAATCCTGTTGATGTATGTGAGACATGATCCAATTTCACATGATCAGAATTGCTTCATTTGACATACCACCATGTGACATTGAAGGTCAAATTGCAAACAATAACAAACAAAAACTTTGTACTGCATTAAAATATTTTAGAAAAACGGAAGTAATTTTTAAAGGCAAGTAATGTTTTTAGATTTGAAATACTTGCATTTTAACTACTTGTTGTATTTTGGTGGCCAAATCAGAGTTTATGGTATTATTAATTCAACCAGTAGTGTAACTCAGCACAGAGATGGAACCTTAAGACTCTTTGGGTTGATAATTCATTTGCAAAGACTGACACAACAATCTGAAATGGAAAATGAGGACGTTTTTGCCCTTTTTTTTGCGAGGGCTGGGTAATTAGACTACTGAAGCGTACAACACAAGCCCTTACGAATTCAAAGGTATTCTCTGCCATTACACATATGGGTTTTTTTCAAAAAAAGGTGGACTAAAAGACAAAAATTTTGATTTCGACAAATAAACTCTAGCCAAACAAAAAAGTTCCTGCTTCTTATGGAGCACTGATAAGGGTGGGAATTTATTTATTTACCCAGTTGATATCTGATTTCTGGAAAAAAAGCAAGCAAACAAGCAAACTGAGTTATAGCAGATTTTGCTTCATATGTATGTGAATTCACATGAATTTGTGTGAATGATTTCCTGTGAATGAATTTACACTCACTATCCTCCATCTGTAGCAATATCTAAAACTTCCCTTCCAAGGGTGGCATGTGCTGAGCTAAAATTTTTATCACAAAAAGTTTCTGTAATACTCAGTGTTTCAAATTTTCACTGAATAAAGTTTACTGATATGGTTTCAAGAAGTTTTTTATCAGAGGATTCCATAGTTGCTGCTGAAACTTAACAATGTACTTCTAAGAAACCCGGACACTTTAGTTTCCTTGAACTTTACCTCATTGAGCTACCTTTTCTTTTATATATTTATTTGCAATAGAGGTATAGAAATATAGAAATCAGAAATTAGTCTAGGCTTAAAATAATTGTCTGGTGCTCTATGGTGCTGGATCAGGGAATAACTACAGCCTGTGAATGATCCTTATCAGAAAAGATGGATATTCCTGAGAGAACTGCACTCCTTGGGAACCCCATGCCAGAGCACAGGGGAGATGTGAGAAGGAAGGATCAGCAAAGAACTGCCCATAATTACTGACGATAACCCCATCTCCTCAACCTGTACTGTTTACAGGGAGTGAATCTGATCAAGGAAAGTGGGGGAAGGAAAGCTGTTGGAAATTTTGTCTGTGTTTTTTTCACTACTCAAATCAGTAATTAAATTTTACTCTTATTGCAAATAAATGAAGTTATTTTTTTACAAGTTCAGTCTCTGTTGCCTGTGATGGTAACTGGTAAGCAATTTCCCTCTTTTTATCTTGAGCCATGAGCTTTCTCGTCCCATTTTCTCCCCCATCCCACTAGGGAGGGAAAGCGAGTGAGCAGCTAGTTGTGGGTTGGCTGTTTGGTAAGGCTAACTCAACACAGATTGAGTTAGCCTTAGCAAACAAAACAAACATCTTTTTATTTACATATGACATATGAAGAAGTAGGGGTAAATGGTAACTGGTTTTCAGTGGCTGTGGTTTTGTGCATGAGAAATTGAGAAGAAAGGGGGCAGGAGGATCATATTGTGGTAGTCGCGCACTTGCAAGAATAAGCATTAATCCAAGGGAAAAGGTGATTAAGTTTAAACACTTGTATAAAACCATATTAAGTGTAATGGAGATTTACATCTGGAAAAAATAAAAAAAAAATATCACTGAAGAGAGGCACCCTCTAACTTTTGAATTGAGAAGATTAGTTTCACAACTTTCTCTGTATCCATATTCTATTCATATATTCATGGCATGAGGATTTGGCTCTTATAAATATTATATTACACTATAGATATATTATTATATTATGCTATGTTATGTTATGCCATATCATATCATATCATATCATATCATATCATATCATATCATATCATATTAATTATATTAAATTTATTATATATTTAGTACTTATATAAGTACATATAAACAGTAAAATATGTAATATGGATAATACTGTATATATGAAACAAATCTTACAACATATAAGACCGATTTATTCAGCAGGGAATGCATTTGGATGCTGACCTTTAAAATCATTAGGATAATAGAGATTCTCATATTTACAGAATATAGAAAAATAATGCTGTGATTTGTACTTTGGGGATAACTAAATCTCCTGCTGTTAAAGGCTGTTGAGAATATGAGATTTTATTTTTTATTTCTTGCTAGCTGAGGTCATTTCTGCAACCTGATGACAATGTTTTTACCAATACCATCTGAAACAAATTGAGGTCAGTGTACATTTTCTCACTGCCCTGCTCTCAGATTTCTTCCATGAACTGGAGAAGGTTTCAATTTACTGAAGCACTGAAGTAGGTAAGATCCAATCAAAGTAAAAGCAGAATCAATAAATGCTAACCTCAGATGGCTAAATAGTAGTGGCATTAGACAGGGGAAAAAGTTGCTTCCAGGTCCAAAATACTATTGTTCTCTATGAAGCTACATGCTTTTTATATTGCTTGTTTACTGAGATGTATTCAACATGTTTGAAAAACAAGAAGATGGATTTTCTATCTAGTCTAGGAATGCACCTATACGTTTTTGCAAACGTTTAGAAAATATAGACAATCCATGGAAACCACTCTATGGATATCTAATATATCTATCCAATATAGATGCCAATCCAAATTCTGCTCATTTCTGTAGCGTATTTCCCACTTCCTTATCTCCTAGCATTTAGAGGTTGTTTTTAATAAATTATAAATTTTTAAACACTGTGATCAATAAAATATACATAAAATATTCACAAAACATGTATTGAACTGGCTACACAAATTTGGTAAAAGATTAGTTTTAACTTTAAAAGATTCAGTTATCTCTGCTGTTGGTTTTTTTGGTACATAAATATTCAGAAAAAAATTAAATATTTTCATGTCAGCAGTATCATATAGGAAATATGTTCTAAGAAGAGAAGATGTTATCTGTAGTTATAGAATAGTTATGGGTTTATATATACTTTTGAAAGTTTGCTTTTGAAACAAACACAATTATATTTTTTGCTGAATATAGGTCAAACTGTATTATGCTCAGTGTAACTCTGTTGTGTCAGCACTCAAACTCTTTTCTCACTCATCAGAAATTTTTATAAATCAGCATTAGCTATGACTTCCCTGTTCTATCTCCATGATTTTTTTTTTTCCCAAAGGTTTTATTGGGTTTTATGGCTAGATTTTGGTAGCAGGGGCTACAGGGGAGGCTTCTGTGAGAGGCTAGTAGAAGCTTCCACCAGGTCCAGTAGAGACAGTGCCAGCCAGCTCCAAAATGAACATACTGCTGACCTATCAGGAATGATGGTAATGCCTCTGTAGTAATATATTCAATAATAAGAAAAAAAGGTTATTGTGTAGTTGCAATTACAGCCAGAGAAAAGCAAGGGGAGAACATGAGAAGAACAATTCTGCAGACACCAAGATCAGTGGAGACTGAGGAGGAGGAGACACTCCAGGCACTGGAGCAGAGATTCCCCTGTATCCCTTGGTAAAGACCATGATGAGGCAGCTGTGCCCCTTCAACCCATGGAGGGATGCAGAGAACCACTCACAGTCCACGTAGAGGACCCATGCTGGATCAGGTGGACGCCTGAGAGGAGGCTGTGAACCCATGGGAACTCCCTGTGCTGGAGCAAACTGCTGGCAGGGACCTGCAGACCTGTGGAGAGAGGAGCCCATGCTGGAAGAGGTTTTCTGCTAGGACCTGTGACCGTGGGGCACCCACACTGGAGCAGCCTGTCCTTGAGGGACTGCACCCTGTGGAAGAGGCACTGACATTGCAGCATTTTGGGAAGGACTGCTGCTCATAGGATGGACTCAGATTGGAGAAGTTAATGAAAAACTGTCTCACATGGCAGGGATCCCACACTGGTGTAGGGGAAGGATTTTTCTCCCCAAGAAGCAGCAGAAACAAATGATGATGAATTGACAATAACCCCCATTTCCTGTTTCCCTGCACCACTGCAGGGAGGAGGCAGAGATGGGAAAGAGGGAGGGATAGGGGGCAGGTATTTTTAAGGTCTTATTCTACTTCTCATTATCCCGCTCTTTTTTAAGCAACATATTTAATTAATAACTCTAATAGCTCTTTATTGCCCATGACAGTATTTGGTGAGTGATATATATTGGATGTCCAAATCTCATCAATGATATTGAAATACTGATCCATGAAGATTTGCAACAGAAATAAAGGGTGAAAATTTGCCTTCCTTTTCTTCTTGATATCTAAGTAAATTATGAAAGTATGCACTATTTATATATTTATATCTTATAATGTAATTAAGGTTTATATCAATAAAGATGGCATATTTTGTATCTCAATACATTTGAATTTTCTTTCCAATTCTTTATTAATGTATGATAAAAAAGTAATGTAAGTAGTAGGCTGCATGTTATTGTAAAAGGTCACTCAGTTCTCCTTTACTGAGGAAGGATGAAACATTACTTGACTTTAAATATAGTCACAGATAAATATCTATTCAGTTCTTCAATATGCAGTCTATAATCACAGTTCACTGCTTTTATTGCAAGGAAAATTTCTCTTTTTATTTAACATAAACCTCTTCTTTTGCAAACAGAATGAGGACATCTGGTTTTTATTCTTTTCATGGCAGTACTTTTTGTCTGTTAAATAAAACAAAACCATTGTCTCTGACCTTTCCTCCTTAGCTATGTTTTCAACTTTTCATGCTATTTTTGCTTGCAATCTTCTACTTTGACTATAATTTTCTTTCTGAGTGGGTCAAGATAAGACTGAAACTTAGGACAGAAAAATCATATTTCTTCCTAGATGACATTTTCCTTTTTCATACAGAGAATAATTTTTTCCCCATCATAAACTTATGGACTTCTGTGAACGTCCATCTTTTAAACAGTAATGTCTCTTAATGGTAGTCTCTATTTTTTTAGTGAATTTTACAAAACTGAACTGTAACACTGTACTACTGCTATGCACTGTTATTCTTGCTGATTTCGAAGCGTCTTTACTTTACAGATTTTAAAATCCACTTACCTAAACTGTTTGTAACGACTCTAATTTGATTTAGTCAGATTTGTTGATGTCGTCAGCAAATTTTAGAATATACTTTGTCTTCTACTGGTTAACTCAATAAAAGTATTGAACAAAACTGTGACCAGACCAGAAACCTCACATGCTAACCAATCAAAGAGTTGGCATCTATTCAATCCGTGATATTTTCAATCAGTTTTTTATCTATCCTTGAAAATTTAATCTTGTTATAATTCTCTGCTTTAAGAATGTCATTTTAGACATTTCCAAAACTTTTAAAAATAAATGCATAATTATTTCACTGTTTCAATGTTACCTGCTAAGCTAGTTATTGTATCAAAGAATATTTGATAATTATGTCCCAATTTGTTAATGAGATACAAACTCTGTATCATTACATACTGAAAATCAATTATTGATATAAAAACACTTCAGGTGAAGATTTATGTATTTACAGTAATAATTCTTGGTTCATACCATGTGCCTTGGTCTTGTCAGGGCCAGTGAAATATTGATAACTTCCAGCATCAGAATGAAGGCTTAATTTTGCAAGCAAAGACCATGCAACTAACTTAGTGATCTACTTTCATATGCTAAATTTCTACTTTTTTTTCCTTTTTTGAGATATTTTTTCTTTCTTTAAGCTATTAACAGTTAGTGTTTTAGGGTTTTGTTTTTTTCCCCAAAGCCATTTCAGCTGCTAACACATGCAGGGGTGTGCAATAAGCACTGAATGCATTTCTGGCTTGATTTGAGCTGCATGGTTTCAGTCTTCAAGGTTAAAAGGGACAGTCACATTATCTGCTTATATAACATGACATTAAACATACAATAGAAGTACTACATCCCATTCCACAAGCATAAAGACTTATGTAAACTCAGGATCCTATTATTTATATATGTCATATTTGGTACAAAAGACCATTTTAAAGAGCTGTTAAAATCAAAATCATAGAATCCATTCACAACTGCATTTATATATATAAAAGATGTGATGTAGTCCCAAATCAGAAATTATATTTGCTATTGTTGACAAACTTTATTTCCTTTTTAAATAGGTGAAAACAATGGTGTCCCCAGTGTTCAAAATGTCTAGATAAAATTTTAGTCCAAAAGAGAAAAATGTACTTGCTTCAGGTATAAAAACTCTATAGACTACCAGGGGTTTTGTTCTGTTTTGTGAGGCTTTTAAAATAGATTTCCTTGACAGCAGTTAGTTTCTTTAAATATAAATCTTCTAAGACTAAAATATTTTCTGATATTGAAATATCATGTGGAAGTAAAGCAGAAAATATTCAGGCAAATTGCACTCTGTTTCAAGCAGGGATGGGCAGGAAGGGAAGATTTTGCAAGCATATGTATATTTCTGCACTCACAAAGCCATTAGTGTCCCGTTCTCTTTGCTGCAATTGTACTATAGAATGTGCAGCAAGCGTGGCATGACAACAATACCTGAGGGCATAATCACTGCTATATCCAGGGTTTCTGTTCAGTGAGAAGGACTGCATCTGAGTTGCAAAATTGGTAAGTGAGAGGAGGCTTTGTGGAATGTAAACAATCAAGCATAAAGCTAGTCGAAGGGCATTATTGGGAAGATGGGTATGCTTGAACAAGACTTAGTACTACTTACTTTTCATCACTGAGCAATTCATCAAGCATGAGCAATTTTTTTCTTTACAATAGAACCATAAATGAACAGTCATAAAAAGAAGGAGATGATGCGCTGTAGTTGAGAGATCAGCTACGTCTTTTCGCTGTTCCATTAATTTTTTTTAACAGAATTTTGTAATAAAAATTCACCTCTGTATTAAACCCTTGAAGCAGTGGCATCTTATTACGGTATAATTAAAAGCAATCAGTTAATTTCTGCATGATTGATGTCATATATTTGCTCTGCCATATTTCAGCGGCAAATTTAATGTCTATATAAATGTCTAATCTGAAAAAAGCAAATTCTAAACTATAAAAACAGAATTTGCAAGGATTTCAGATGTATAGTACTTACAGCATCTTGCTACATATCTACATTTGTGAATTTATTCTTCTAGATTTGGGCCAAAACTGCACCTACTATATCTATCTATAGGTGAAAGAAGACTGAAAAAACCTCCAAATGTAATTATAATGACAATAGTATTGCACTCCCTTGTGTTGCTGGCTTCATGTTCTGCTGTGCACTGACCTTGACAACCCAGGGATTGCCTCCTGAATTCCTTCTGCTCCGAGACATGAACTTCTTTTTAAATGGTAAATCCAAGGAGCACTGAAATTCCCATCTGCTAATGTGTCTCTTTTTCCAAGTAATTCTCTTAGTTATTTAGCCTTACTCCTATCTGAAAAACAAGTTACTTCAGTTTATCTACCAAGAGCCACTTCTGCCTAACAAAATGAGTAGCTCTTGCCTCCCTAAGAGGAAAACAACTTAGACGTGAACAACCACTTACCAGGTAAAGTTCAACAAGGGCAAGTACTGGATTCTGAATCTGGGATGGGTCAGCCCTGGATATACCTACAGAATGGGGAATGAGAGACTGAAGAGCAGTATCGCCGAGAGGGACCTGGGGGTCACGGTCAATGGCAAGCTCAATATGAGTCAGCAGTGCCCTGGAAGCCAAAAGGGCCAGCCACATCCTGGGGGACATCAGGCGCAGAGTTTGCAGCCATAGATGGAGGTGATTGCCCTACTCTGCTCTGCCCTGGTGCAGCCTCACTTTGAGTCCTCTGTAGAGTTTTGGACATCAAATTATAAAAAGAATATAAAGCTATTAAGGTGTGTCCAAAGGAGATGAAGATGGTGAAGGTTCTAGAGGGGAAGCCATACAAGGAATAGCTGAAGTCACTTGGCTTGTACAGCCCAGACAAAATGAGAGATCAAGGGGAGACCTATCTACAGCTTCCTTATGAGGTGAAGCAGAGGGGCAGACACTGATCTCTTCTCTATGCTGACCAGTGACAGGATCTGAGGGAATGGCCTGAATTTGTGTCAGGGGAGATTTATGCTCGATATTAGGAAAAGATTCTTCAACTAGAGGGTGGTTGGGCACTGGAACAGGCTCCCCAGGGAAGTGTTCGCAGCACCAAGCCTGGCAGAGTTCAAGAAGATGTTAGAGAATGTGCTCAGACATATTTTTGGGGTGGTCCTATACAGTGCCAGGAGTCAGCCTCAATGATCCTTGTGGGTGTCTTCCACCTCAGGAAATTCTATGATTCTTCCTCCTAGTATTAGATACATTCAAAAACTGTCCCAGCCATTCATTACACTGCATTCCTTGAAATTAGCTGTTGAAAAACTATTTTACAGGTAACTCGATTTTCTCTAACTTATATAGGGAATTTACCCATTCATCATTTTTAGAACATGAGGGTGACCACACTTTATCAGATCAGATTTTTTCTCCTAAAATGGCCTTAAACAGATACCTAAGGAATGCTCAAAACAGAGCAAGCATATGATATTTCTTCCTAACACTTTCCCAGTGCCTCCTTAATACAGCCCAGCAGGAACTTAGCTTTCATTGTTGCAGAAGCACACTGCTGACTTCTGTTTAACTTGTTGTCTCAAAAAAATGATTTGTCTCTTTTCTGTCTTGGCAGTCTCCTTCCAGCCTGTACTGTTGAATGATGTTATTTTGTCCAATGTACAGGGCTATTGGAATCGAAGTTATTTTTGTCTACCCATTTCTCTAGTCAGTTGAAAACCTTTTCAATGGCAAACAGTCCTTCAATGTAAAAGCTGTCCTCCATCCAGGGACATGCTGAAAGTGTATTTTCCCTCATCATGCAGACCACTAATGAGGATGTTGAACAATATTGACCTTAGTATCAACTCTGAGGAGTAACTCAGGCTGACGTATAATATCTGGCTAAAGCTGGGTTTTGAAGTGCTGACAATTGTTCTTTCAGCACAGCAATTTAGTCAATTTTTCACCCAGCTTGTCATTCTATGTATCCAGTCCATTTTTCTCCAATACAGCTACAAGAAGTTGTGCTATGGGACACCATGTAAAAGATCTTGGTAACATTAGGGCAGTCACTTCTGTTCCCTAGCCCACCA
>VYZP01026497.1:1903-37956 GCA_013400635.1 Hypocryptadius cinnamomeus
AGGTACCCTGCAGCCACCCCAGAGAGTCACAAAGAGACCCACAGCACAGCCCACTAGACCCAGCTGCCCTCAATTCCCATCACAGCTGGAGCCAAGTGCCTCATATTGAAGAGGGGATGTACCAGTGGACCCACTCCAGGTTCTGCTTATTCACATTTTAAAGCAGGTTATACACACTGCTAAAAAAACAAAAAAAAAATTTAAATGGGGCTACTTGAAATTCTGGCTCCCTACAAGATCTTTATTTTTGTGGGGAAGGTCTCTGTAGTGACAGTGTCAATGGCAGTTTGTGGCCACCCTTTCTCAGCTGAGAGACAGAGAGGGAGGATAGGGACCTAGGGACTCGCTAATCTGGAATAATTTGTGGGAGGATTTACACATATAAATAAAAGTGACCAGGTCTTCCCCAAAGTAAGAGATTACCTAAGTGAATAGACTTTCTAAAGGATTTTCAGATATAGTAATGGTACTATTACTTGGTACTAGTAAACTGCAAAGGACATTGTTGCATTAAGATATATTGCATTTATCTGTTTCCTGGATCCGATATCAGAATTTTCTCTTGCTGTACTATTGAGATAACCCAAACCTCTGCCTCTCTATGAAAGAGAAATTCTTGATTTCCAAACAAATGGGATGAGCTTACACAACAGAAGTACAAGGAAAATCCACTTCTCCTGGCCAAGCTCATCTCTCTGCTCCACTGGTGGAAAACAGGAGTGGAGTAAAGCTCCAAAGCTCCTAAAGCTCCAAAACTTGATATGAACTCCTGGGGGTAGAGCAGAGGCAGAGGCTTGTGCTTAACTAATGGAGTCATTCCCACAAGCCCAGCTTTAGAAATTCATTATAGCAATAGGTTCAAGCCAAACCTTTTGCTTAGTTACACAGAGAAGAGATTGCTCCTGGTGAAATGAATGTTAAAACCACTGAGTGGCATGTATTGTAGCATTGGGCCTACAAAGTGTTTTACAGCAGAGGAGCACATCTAGAGTCAGCAAAAGGCTGTCTTGGGTTAAGGACTTTGCTCTTTGCCATATAAGAGCTACATGGGCAATTCTGGGTGTAATTCTACTTCTAG
Organism: Hypocryptadius cinnamomeus; assembly: GCA_013400635.1. Lineage (NCBI taxonomy): Eukaryota > Metazoa > Chordata > Aves > Passeriformes > Zosteropidae > Hypocryptadius > Hypocryptadius cinnamomeus. Next base: position 2,982 of record VYZP01026497.1, read on the forward strand.
AACCACAGCTGAAGTGAGATAACACAGCTAAAAGTTTGGGAACTACCTGAAATAAATACATTATTAAGTAGACATCTTTTTCTTCTTAAAAGTTTTTGAGCAGACCCTTTATACTTAATGATACACAAACACCACTGCTCTCATATCAGAATGCAATTCCCAGAGCAGTTCATTCCTTTGCACAATGACATAAGCCCAGCCCATCAGCAAGAGGAGCTGGAGTTTATTCAGGAGTCCATAGGAAACAGCTGTTGCTTTCAACCCAGCCTCTCCTTTATCTCCTTTATTGTTTATTCATGTCTCAGCTCATACTAGCCACTGTGAGCAGGTCAGGACTCTGCGCTCCAAAAAGCTCCTCAGAAGCTGATGGAACTCAGCCCAGTGCCAGTAGGACAGAGGAGCTAGGTTTTGTATTATTCAATTCCCAGGTGGTGACAGAGGTAAATTCCTGACTTCATTAGTTAATAGTGCAGACAACAACCAGGCCTTTGCCCTGGATTTCTGCAGAGGAGGCAAACGTTCAGTGAGTAGCATGAAAGAAAGCAAATGCAACAAGACAAAAATGGACAGTGCCTTTGGATATTTCTCCCCTTCTCTCCGAGTTTGTTGACAATTCCTTTGTACTGCAAAGGATGTTTACTCCCCCTCTCTTCTGTAATGATGTAGTGAGTAGGACTGTGCTTACAAACCTGCAAATGTTTATCTATGAAGACTGTGCTGTGGTGTAATGGCATGCAGAAATGGTCTAGAGCCCAAATAGACCAGAGTTATTTTCTACAGAGAGGCAGGGAGTGGTGACCCCAATACATTTGCTGGAAATTTGCTATCAGGCAGGGGGAAAGATAGCAGTAATGAGCCCAGTGTGAAGAACAGGAAAATAGAAGGCAAGGCTCCCACGTCCTCCTTCTAACTGCCTTCATCTGTCTCTGTTTCCCAGTCAAAACGTGGGTGTAATTGTTCAGGCATAGCATGAAGCTTTAAAGATTCACAGTGGATACAGCATAGCAGGAGGACAGCATGATGTCAGCAAGAAGTGAGTTATTCTCCTCAGCAGTGAAAGAATTAGTGAGCTAGAAATCCAGGGATGTCAGGACTTTAGTCCAAACTGGAAAGAACATTTCAGCTCACCAGACTGGCAAGAGACAGAGGGATGACCCTATGTCTCCCCTTGCAGAAAAGCTTTCCTGAGTCACACACCATCCAGAGCTGTATGTATCATTCACACCCTTGAAAGCTGTGCAAAATCCAAAACAGTGTCCCCACAGCGAGAGAAACGAGAGTTTGCCACTTAGAAGAGGAGAGGAGAGGTGAATACCTGCTCATGAGCAGACCTATTCCCATTTAACAGCAAATGACAGTGTCACTTATTTTCACAAGCAGCTATTTAACATAAGGAAGCATCATGAACAGAGAACAGCAGATAAGGCATAAATTATACAGCTAACTCAAGAATATGGCCCCTACTCGACTTTAAAAGGCAGGCCAGATGTCTTCAGATACCGTCAGCTGTGAATTGGTGTCGCAAAACCCTTTCAAGCTCAGCTAACTCAAGTCACAATGTGCACTTGATTTGCTTGGCTGAACGGGGAACTTCCCGAGCTGTGAGCAGGATCTACGCACAGCTGAAAATACGGTGGGAATGAGTCAGTTCCTTGGAGCTTGCGTGGGAGGCAAAGACAGAACTGTGGGTGGCTTCAAAGTGTTAAACAGCCTTTTAAATTCAGGCCCAGTTTCTCAGAGGAATAAGGAAACAGAGATATTCATCCAGTCTGGGTTTAGTTCCATGTCTTGGGTCAGCCTTGAGAAAATTGCTCTCTGATAGTAACAGCCACTTCCCAGGCATGCAGATCCACTTGCTCCCAAGCCAGTTCAGCTTCAGATGTAATTCTGTGGAGTTTAAGAGCAACCCGCTTAGTCCATCACCCATAGCAAGGCAGCAGCAGCAGACCATTCTCTCTTAACATCTGCAAGCTGCCTGCAAGGCAAGGAAGAGCCCCACCAGCTCCAGGTCAGGTGTTTCTCTGTCCACCTCTGCTCCCAGCATTTCATCCCTTTTGCTTGAGCTGCCTGGGATTATATCTCTTCCAACATGGGCATCTCAGGTACCCAGTCCCTGTGATGACAGAGAACTACTTCAACCTTTCGAGTTCTGTATTGGCAGGGAGTTTCCCCATCCTGCAGTCTATCATTCCACCTCTGGTGCCAAGAACTTTGGGATGTGGTCCTACCCACAGCTGGTTTGCACATATAAGGGAAAGGGGATGCTGTGGGTTAAATTATCTGGTGCAGTGGAAATTCAGGCCCCATCCAGTTACCCCCTGCCAACTCTTTGCCATTCAGCCTGGTTCTCCTATAGTGCAACTGGAGTCTGGTCAGCTCTAAAGAGGATTTATTGCTTTTACTGGATCAGGCTCACCCTTCCATTTAAGTGGATTAATGTGGGTTAGCTCCACACAGCATTAGCCAAGTCAACAGAAAGTTTCCTACTACTGGCAATGTTGTTGTTTTTTCTCTGTCACGATGAATTTTTAATGGTCTTTTTGTGCAAGAGCAGCTTTGCAAAATCTTAGACTCCTGCTTTCCAATTTAGATGATTTGGCATGTGAAGAATGCAATGAATATTTAAACCTGTAGTTTGGCATAGCCTCCACAGAGCAGCTAGAAACCTAGTCCTGGTCTTTTGGGGACTAGCCAGCAACGATGTAAAACCCCAAGCCTGAAGGAACAGCACGGGGAGCTTGTGAGGTTACATCAATCTTCGGCGCTCAACCAAAATCACTCTAACCTTACCATTCTTTAGATTCTTTTAATTAACCTCAGGATTCATATGGAGGAGCTGTACGTGGGTGGAGCTGGGGGTTATTTGATAGATTACTCAGACCACTCCGCTGGTCATATTTTATTCACGTGAGAGTAGCTGCTGAGGGCTGTTATATACCACTGGAACCAGNGCAAGAGAAACAATGTAACCCAGGAAATGTAGCAAGAGGTGAACCTGTTCTTATTTTATGTCCTTATTGCAAAATACCCACGTGGTCCCCAGCACAGCAGACAATGTGCAACCGTGCAGTAACAATCTCTGCCTGGAAGATCTTACAATCAAACCAGATTAGACAGAAGGGTCAAAAAGGAAGGCACCCCTATTTTACCCTCCCTGTACACATGGGTGAACTAGGGGCTTGCACACATATTCAAGCAGCCACCAATTAAGAGTTTACTGTAACCCCTTTGTACCCAACTTAGCCCACGGCAAAATCAAGGCAAATCCACTCAGCTTTACTGGCTGTAAAAGGGCGCCCGGTTCAGGAGCCACCACCAGAAATCCTCCATCATCCGCTCGAACACACAAGGATAGATGCTGGAATTCAGCCAAGACAATGTGGCTTTCATCTTCTACATGAAAGGGGGCTCCCTCTGACATTTTGAGGCCCACTTTCTTAAGAGCTGTTATGCAAACTTCTGCTCACATGAGCTCAAACAATACGGCAGCGCATATGACCGAAACTTTCAAGGCAAGCAAAGTTTGCGTGTGCTCTGCAATGATGTACGTGGGAACAACCCCATTGGCTGAACAACTCCAGCAGGTATCAGTTTGCAACGACCAGCCATAAAGGATGGCAGTGGAAATAAATTTCTGATCTCAGTGTCCCCTGAGCTGTGCTTTCAGTAGAGATATTAGCATGGAAAGATGCACATTTCTTCAGAAGTCACCATTACTCTCTGTCTCTGTGTGGCCTTCTGGAAATCCCAGATCTAAATATTGACAGTTCTGTACTATTTAACTTGTGAAGCCATCCTGTTGCCAGTGGCCTTGTTCACACACAATTATATTTAGAAGGCTCCATAGGCTGGTATGTCATTATCTCAGTGTGTTAATTGATTAAGTCTGGCCTACATACAGTCAGCTGGACTATTCCCTTTTGGGTTGTTATTATTAGCAAGACCCAGACATTTTAAGCCTTTTGGAGCACAGGAATCTGTCTCATCATACAAGCAAAAGCCCAAAGAGATCTCTTGGAGTCACTGGCTTTGCAGCTACAATTATTTAGCTTCAGATTATAGATGGAAAAATACTGATATTGATGCACAAGAAAATTGTAAAAAAAGTGAAAGCAGACTTCGATCTGACAACAACAAAAAAAATCAGCCACCTACAGTCCTTCAAAGATGCAGCCAACACTCACAGCTGAGTTAACCAATTGTGAAGCAGACCCTCTAGCAGCTAGAGTCAAACTGAAAAAACCCAGGGCATTACTTGACACATATCTTTGCTCTGATTGGGAAAACATGTCACTTCCCTCCTAGATATCACTGGTATATGTTGAAACAAGTATTCCACAAGCGATGAAATAAACAGGGCTCGGTTTCTAAAGGATGTGTCTGAGCATGACTGGCTGTTTAAGTGAGAGGTATGGTGTGAAAGCAAAGCTGCTTTTGTGGGGTGGCTGTTTAGTGTCCAGCAGGGCATGACTGCCAGCTGAGTTTATCCACAGGTAAGGCACATGTAACAAGGGTTTTCCCACACTGTTTGCCCAGTGTCTAATCAGGGATGAGCTCAGCAAGAGTACTAAGAGCTCTCTGTTTTACCCAGATGCCTATTTTTATGAAGCCTGTTGGAAATCAATGTCTTCGAGACCTCAGTTTGGTTTTCCCTGGACATTTGGCTCAAGAAGCATTACTGGAGCAATGGGCAGGACAAGCAGAAGATTAATGGTGCAAATACAAATCTGTAAGAAACCAAGCCAAAGACAAATTTGTGTGTGTCTTTTTACTCCAAGCTGTAATTAAATTCAATGAGGCGCAGAGCCTTAGGACCCACATCTTAGAGAGCCCTGTACCTACTGTTTTCAGTGATCTGTGGCGTGGTTCCCAGAGATGCTGCTTCATGTTGAAGCAATTAAAATTCACTAAACGACCAAATTAGAAGTCTCACATTAGGATCCAAACATCAACCAGTGAGTTTCTGCAGCAGAACCACCAAGTTGCTACTATTTGGCTGAACTGCTCAACTGGCCAGGCCTTGTATTAAGCAAAGCAGGTCTTTGTGTTGTTTGTGACTAAGACCAAATAAATGACCCTTAAATGGGTTGTGATGGCTACTTAGGCTGCAGAATTTTTCTGTATTTCATTATAGGTTTTGGGAAAATGCATAGACCTTTGCACGAAGAAATAAAACCCACAGAGGCATTCTGGTATTGTTCTGTGCATTAGCCAGGCTCTTAGAAAAATAGCTGCCAATAATTAGTGTCCTAACCCTGTATTTTGGGGGTGATTATACTTTACTAAAGTCAGTGGGAAGTTTGACATTGACCTCAGTGGGGTCAATGTTTTACACCTATCAAGCTCATAGGTATCAGAAAAAATTAAGACATCAACACCTCTCAGTGCAAAGCCCATTGAGCCTAAATACAGACTTCGCACCTTCCTGTCAGACACCCTGTTCATCCTAGTTTATATTCACAGCTACAGCACAGCTGTACTTCGGAAAGTATCCGAGTACTAGAAAACAAATATTATAAATCCAGCTCAATGTCAGCAATCTGACAAACAAACAAACCAATAAATTGCTGTGTTTTCACTACCTGCCTCATACCCTCAATCTGTTTTTGGTCTTTGACATACCAGAGGCTCCAGAGAAACTGTACAACAATAAGAACATAGTATCATCCCAACAATCAGGAAATGATGGTTACAGGATTCATAAAAGAGGATTAAATCTCTTGCCAGGAGAAGGATTTGGAGGAGAGACACTGTCATTTGCAAAATAGCTGCCATAGGGCTGCAGTTCCTGAACATCATCACATTTCAAGGGCAAGCTGTATAAAAAGGTGGCTGGAAAAAACCCTCAAACTGTCATTTCAGCACTAGGAAAACGACCAGAGAAAATGTGGAAGAGTTGTTATTTTAGAGAAATCAAATATATTTAAAATAAAAATTTGTTAGGGTTAATGAATAAACTTACGTCACTGTTAACATTCAACTGGATTTTTTTTTAAGAGGCACATAAACTCTCCTGTTTGAGGGGATAAATCAATGACAAATTATCTGATATTGGGAAGAAATTTCATCTGCTAGCAGAGGATTCCAATACAGAGTTTCTTGTATTCTTTCCCTTTGAAGTATCTGGTACAAGCTGTGGTTAGAGACAGGATATCAGCCTGATGAACCCCAAAGACATTTTCTTGTAGCTCAAAGTTCAGATGGTCACAAACAGCAGTTGTTCTGGTTAGAAAAAAGTATCACGCATTTGCTCTAAGTTCAAAAGCTCTCTGCTCAGCACCTGGATTTGCTGCTCTTCATGTCACATCTTTACAACCACTTCCTTCAGGAACTGGCCATAAAAAGTGCTCTGATGGTGACAGCTCTTAAAATGTTATGTATGTGAATGGGCTTGAAAACACAGTCCCTTCAGAGGTGCTTCTTTGTTGCAGAATCTTTTGGTCATGAATTTTAGTACACAGGCATCCTTTCAGCCTTTAAAAAAAACTCTTTGATTGGAATTTCAACCTAATATCAGAAATAATTGCTGCCAGCTGGAAACCCTGCAAGCTGTCAAAAATGAGTGAAAGGTGGCTGAGAGAACCTCCCTGCCAATTTGTCACTTTTTAAGACAAAACTGTTTACTCCTCCTATCTATATTTCTCTTGGGAAGGTCCAACTAAATGAAATGTCCTGGTAATTTGGCACAGGAAAAAGAACGGGTGACAAGCTAAGTTTAAAATCAGTGATCCTAGGGTCCCACAAAACCCTCAGCTGTCACTAGGACACTTGTTCCTTTGCAGCAGCAGAAAGTGGCTCCCATTTAAACAGCCCTTTTAAGACAGAACTGGGAAACTGTTGCACAGTGTAGTAGGAGAAATCCCCCTTTACAGATGTAGACTGTCATTGTAGCCAGTGTCTCTGAGGAAGACGGGGGAAGAAGAATGATGGAATATCCTCAGCTGGAAGGGACCCACAGGAATCACCAAAGTCCAACTCCTGGCCCAACTCCTGCACAGGACACCCCAACAATCACACCACGTCCCTGAGAGTGTTGTCCAAATGCTTCTTGAACTGTCAGTCTTTGTGCTGGGATCACTTTCCTGAGGAGCCTGTTCCAGTGCCAAACCACCCTCTGGATGAAGAAATTTTTCTTAATATCTAACCTAAACCTTCCCTGACACAGCTTCAGGCTGTTCCCTTGGGTCCTGTCCCTGGTCACCAGAGAGAAGAGACCAGTGCCTGCCCCTCTTCCCCTCCTGAGGAAGCTGGAACTGCAGTGAGGTCTCCCCTCAGGCTGATCAAGAAGAGCCTGGGAAGTTCACCTCAGAGAGCTGCCAGCGGAAGAGGAATTTTGGGTGCCAAACCTTAAGATACTGGCATCCAAACCCTTCAAATCCCAGGAGAGAAATCCTGGCTTCACTTTAGTGTCTGGGTCTTTGGCCACTGAGTTAAGTGGAACTAGGATTTTACCTCAGGGAACTGGAGAACAGTCTCCAGCCTAGAGAAGCACAAATGCAGCAAATAGCATTGCACTGGGGATGGCTGCTAGAGTTTTGAAATTAAATGTAATGTGGTATTTTTGCTACCTCTCTGGCACACTGCAGCCCTTCAAATCTCTCTGCAGAGATCTCTCTGCAAAGACAGAGGTAAGTATGAGGACTCTGCTTACCCTGCAGCCTGCTCCAGGCCTGCGGCATTTCTGGCCACATGTGGGAAGTACAACTATGTCTCAGCCTTGTGGCAGAAACTGTATTTAAACTGTGGAACTGGCACTGTTGCAAAGACGGCCTCGCTCTGGCCAAATGGCTTACCACAAACCCCTCCATTTCAGACAGATGAATGAATGCACAGGCTTTCCTGCTTGCCAAAATGCCCATGGTTTCCCCAGAACCCAGTCAATGTCCCCTGAGAAACAGCATCACTGACCATCCAGCACGTGACCCTCAAGCCACAGCAAAGCAGAAAACTCCTCTGAGCAGAATATATCTCTCTGCTTCATTCTACTGCTATTTTGCTTGCTATTTGGAAGCCTTCTCATTTCTGTGGCTGGCTCAACCACTTAATAAGGTTCTGGGGTTTTGCTCTAGATGAGGATGTTCACTGAGATCTATTCATTAAGCGAACAGAGAAATCCTGCAGCTATCCCCAAGATTTGGGGTCACTGCACAGAAAACCCCATTCATTGTTGCCAAGCCACCAGGGTCAGCCATACAGCTGGAGTTTTACCTGTTTATTTAGTTATTTAAACAGTGGCTATCACTTAGGCCTTTAGATCATGTTGGTAATTTTGGATTTCTGTTCCAAAAGGATATGTATATACATATATACATTTCCAGTTTGACAGCCTGAGCCATGGTGCTAGTCTGAATGCTCCTCTTGGAGGCACAGACCATCCACCCTTCCTGGCAGGAATACATGGAAACTGCTGGGGGCATTCCAGCTTGAACATCAGGCCCCCATACCCATACATTACTGTGACAATGGGAGCTTCCTTTTAGGTATCCCTCAAAAGAAAAGAAATAAAAAAGAAGATTGTATTTGTTATGTTTCATATCTAGGATGAACCATACTTCCCGCATCTGCATTCAGTCCTAACTTCTATTTCCTTTTCTGTTTTAGCTGTTCAGAGTTTTCTGATTTTATTGGGATTTGAATTTTGCAATGTTCAGACTCCTGAACAAAACCAGCAGAGTACTGCTTCTTTTGGCTGCCCACACCAAGATACTCTCTGCTGTAAGTTGTGGCCTGCACTTTTGCAAAATGTGGTTGAAAGTTATACTTTGTAACCTGGCTTTTATCATTGTTCTCAGGAAGTTGTAAAGAGTAAGCACTTTTAAAGTGAAATTGCTTGTGTTTGGTTGTTCTGGAATTGGGCTTTTAAAGTTGGAAATTACTCTCTGGGGCACAAGGATGATAATGCTTCAAACTTTAGAAGTGCCTGAGCTTTTAGTTTCTGAATGAGGTCAGAGCTAAATGTAATCTGCATACTGGAAAGCTCTGATTTGAAGATGGGGTACATTCGGAAACATATCAGACTTGATACTTCAAGGGTATCACTGTATTGACAAGTTCCCTACTCCTGTTCTTCTTTTCTATGACTGAAATGTCACATCAAGAGCTCTATCAGTTAATAAGATAACACAGGCACAACACTGAAGTGGGGAAATTAAGAGTGTGAAAATCAGCAAAGTGCTTGCTCAGAGCAGTAAGCCTGATAGTACTCCTGTCAGTTGCCTTAAAACAGATGTTGGCCAATTCAGCTAGCTCATCGTGACATAAGCTCAGAAAATGCAAAAAAAGGGATTCCAGCTCATGTGACATTTTCTATATAATTAATAATAATTAAGCAATCTAGATAAGAATTAAGTTTAAGGCTGTGTATGACTTGGCAATGTCTTATCCATTCCCAAGTATGCATTAATTCTCGCTCCCCGAGGCAATGATACTTACTCCTAACATCAGTGACTCCTTGGGTGATTACACGAATTACATTAAGTCTGAAAATCACTTTGTACTTTCCTTGCCACCTCGGAGCATGGAGCTGTGATGGCTCAGGCAGAGAGATGGGATGTGTTACAGTCCTCACAAACCTTTCTCCTTACAACCACCCAGAGCGCTGCCGTGAGATCCCGTCTCACACGATATTAGGCAGCAGGCTTGGAATCTAACAGAAGCCAAACCAAAGTCTGTCAACTCTTCCTAAATGAATTTACAAGCAGGGAATGAGATTAATGGCATGGGATGGTTGTGTATTACTGTAGGAAAGCAACTAAAAATATTTGTGGGGATCTAAGTATAAGACCCCAAAAATACACACATACTTTCCACCATTTAAATATCTTGTCTCTGGGTGGAAGCCAAACATTTTTCTATTTATTTCCACATATGTCATCAAGATTCTAAGGAATTTAATTGCCTAAATACAACCTGGAAAAGGGCAAGGTGTTAGGAGGATGTTAACTCACCTAACATCGTGTGCTAAAGAAAGGAAAGGATCTTGTTGCTCCCACAGAAAAAGGCTGTCTTTTATTACAAGAAGACAAGTTCTGTCTGCGTAAGTACTGAGAACACACGCAACGATACCTCTTGTTTCCAGGCATCCTGACAGCTTCTTCAAATCTGCATTTTTAAGTGGAATTAGCAGAGAAAGAAGATTTACACACCCCTTGCTGGCAGCTTGGTCTGTGTTCCATGCAGCGAGGCTTCTGACAAAGACCAAACTTCCCAATTAATCTCCAGGATGACAGGAGAAGTGACCTTTGGATGAAGATGGTGGTGAACTTGTGCTCAGGATACACCAACCCAGACTGTGTCACAAACCCCCCATATGACTTTATGGAAGTCATTCAAACCCTTGGACTTGTTTGCACAACAGGGGTAAATCTGTTTTGCACATTTAAATTACAAGCTCTCCAAGCTGAGTGAGAAAAACCTCCTACCCAGTGATTAAAGGAGGCCAGGTGAACTCCCCTCATGCCCCTGAAAGCAATGCCAAGCAGCTGCACTGCTGAGAAATGCTCCTTATCTCTGTCCCTTAGAGAAGAACAGAGCTGGAGGGACCCACACTGCAGTTACCCCTTGCAGTTGCCCTCCACTCACGCTGCCATTGCTGATCTGATGCTGCTTCTATGAGGAGAGGCTTCTTAGAAGCATTTGTAGGCTTCCTGAGGGAGCAGTCAAGAAAATCCTCTCCTTACCCTCTGACTCCTCAGTTTCCCAGGCTAGGAGAATAATTCACACAGGTGGAACTGTGTTTGTCTGAAACCAAGGATGCCTCCCCACGGGAAAGGCCTGGGTGTGAGCTGGGTCAGCACAGCTGCTGCTTAAGTAGGGAAAAGAGATGCCTGGAGAGCCACTGTGACCCAGGCAATGGTAGCTGCACACTTGGTGTCAACTGCCTGCTAGGAAATGCCAAGCTGCATTTGTCAGACTCTTAAACTCAGCCTGGGTGAAGACATTATTCTAAAATGTATTTTGTGTTACATTTACTAGTGAACTAGATTTTTTTTTTAACCATAAAATATTCAACATGTGGTTTCATATGGCTGCAAGCTTACAGTATCTGTGACCTCTCCAATCTCTGCCTCTGTGACTGCATCCAAGAGGACAATACTGTCCCAGACAGACAACAGGAGTAAATTATGCTGCAGAAAGTTGGTTGATGTTCATGGTGCCCCCTATCTTGATGACACTTATTTTTGTCCACAGATTCAGTGCCCAAATGTAATGCTTTCTGGTTCAGTTTAGAAATCTCCAGGCTTTGATTTGTGGATGAAAGCAAGAGGACACTGCAGGCAGCAAGAAACATGGTTTTAGCCAGGCAGTTTGTGGGATGAGCTAAATCCAAATGGCCAGCGAATAGGGTTGGAGTTCTTCTCCATTAGTTAAGAGAGTGACAGACTGTGAGCAATAATACTTCGCAGCTTTGCTGCTGATGGAGCCAAACACCAACACAAACTGAACAATCTTGTGTGCAGAGAGTCCTGAACACAGCACCTGACCCTCACTGAGCATCTCTCATGAGGGCTGCACATATTTTTAAAAAACATACATACACCATCAGTTGTATAATAAACGTACACATAAATCTTTGTCTATATGAGCACATCACGTTTCTAGGAGTACGTAAACAAATACAAATGAATAAAAAGTGTGCTCTTTGCCTCCTCTCCTACATACTGCTCGAGGCAGCTTTGTTGTTCAGCAGCAAAACAACCAGCAGCACATAACAGAGGAGCACCAGCTTCGTTATCACTTACCTATGGAAAAATAAACCTGGGCTCTGCAGATGTGGTTGGTGTTGGTATGACCAAGCCACTGGAAATAGCTGTAAAACTTCAGATACACTCACTGGTTTCTCCCTGATTTTCCTCACTGACTGGGGGCAGCCTGGTATCCATTTAAACTGGGTTATTCTCTTTCCATGCTAAACCTCTCAGAGCAGGGATGGCAGTGCCAGGCACCTGAGGCATGTCTCCTTCCCAGTGCCTACAAACCCGCTCGTGAGCCCTCAGCAGCCGGGACGGCCCTTGCTCGGCAGCCACCTCTGTGGCCTTGCCCTGCTCCCCTCTTCTCCTGGGAGCTCTGCTGATGTGAAACAAAGTCAAGTAACAACAGCCCTGCACCATCTCCAACTCAGCCCAAAGCCCTGTGGGAGTGAGGCCTCAGGGGAGAAGAGCAGAGAGAGCAAGAGCGAGCCTTGGCCGCTGCCATGGCTGCCAGGGCCTACTGGGGCCTGGTGCCGCCAGGCCACGTCCTCCCGCCAAATCATCCAGAAAACACCTAAAAACCACCAGGAAAAACCCACCCATCCTCATCCTCCCTTGCTGGGGAGAATGGTCAGAGCCCAAGGCTTTAGCAGCCTTTGCCACCCAAAATTGTAAAGTAAAGCAATTTTTTTCCTTAGAAACCCTGAGCTCTGGAGATGCCCCCATCCTGTTTCCCCCTCAGTCCCCAGCCACCTCAACAACAATAAACAGCATAATTTTGACAATAAATGGCATCATTTTGATATGATGTATTTGTATTTACATGGTACATTTTAAAGCAATAGCTACACTGATCATACATATTAGAAACAATAAAAAAAGAAGTTAAGAACTAAAATGTACATCATACACTTGTATATATATTTTTTTTTTTACACAGAGGTAAAAAGGCTTATAAAAATCAATACAACAGGGTTTTAACTTTTAGTATATAGATACATAATGATGAGGCTTCAGGCACTTTAATTTGTTAACGTGAGCAATAGCTTGGAAAAAAAAAAAAAAAAAAAAAACAAACAAAAACCCAAAACCTTTCCACAACAGGAAAAAAAATTGGTTAATGTTTTTGTTACCACAGATACAAAAATAAAATCTGAATAATTTCTCTCAAATGATTGATGTCAGTATTGCAAAGCTGACTGGGAGAATGCTACACACTGTTCAGCAGCAGTGTGGAAATTAAGGAGAAATATTTACAAAAAACCACCCATTTCTATCCTTGTGCCCTTACACCACTGCCATCACGAACCAAATAACGTACGCAGCAAAATCTACAAGTATTACAAAAACCCAAGAGAAGAGGAAGGAAGGAGGAGGGAAAGAAAAAAAAAATAAAAAAGAGGGACTTTTTTTTAATAACTTTTATTTTCAGACATACAGAAAGGCTTGGAGTATGTCTACTTTACTTAAATAAATAGGGGCACTTCAAGACCGGACAAAAAACTGTAAGATCTTTTTGTAGTGTTGTGCTTTATAGAGAGAAGATCTTACAGATGTTTGTTTACATGAAACAACTTTTGAGAACAGAAATAAAAGGAAAAGGTTGTTTCATTAATTATTTTTTTACGAGGCTGGCTTGATGTTTACTAGACACCATTGAGAGATTTGTCAACTGCTATTAGGCACAAAATATTTATATTTCATTCAGCAAACCCAGACACATCACCCAGAGTGTAACACTCCATCCCTTTTCCACTATCATTCAATGTTTTTTTCTCCAACTGAATAAAATCCCCAGTAACTGCTATGAATTAAACCTACCCAACTCTATAGTGTATAATAAGCACATTGCATACTTAATTCACGGTTGACTAAAAAGCTGTGATTAACTCTCAGAGGAACCGTTGGGACATTCCACCAAGAAAGAATGGCAAGCGTTCCTTTTACATTTATTTGGCAAATTAATTCTTAAAAAAAAAAAAATCCTCTCTTTTAAGACTGATGTCAATGTGCAATAGAGGGAGGGAAAGGACATGCGCCCACTGGCAATTTACTGCAGAAAGAAATTATGGCAGGAACAGCAGTGCCAGCTTTGACAAGCCAATCCCTAGCTGCCTCAAAGTATTCGGATTGTACTATGCTAGTTAGAGCTCACTGCGCTAAATCTTTTTTTTTTATTTTTTAATAAAAATTATTTGGCTATTCCTTGTAATATATTAGAAAAATACTCTTTTTCCAAGCTAATTACAAGCCTTGTACACAAGACAACATGACATTAAAAAAAAAATAATAAAAAAAATTAAAGTAATATTATCCTGCTGTATGCACCTTATGCATCCACTTGATAAACCTGGGTGGTGAACTGGGGAGGGGGAAAGCCAGGCAGATGCCTCAGTCTGGTTCCTGCAAGGACTCACATGCTCCATCCCACACACAGGCTCACGGCAACGTGCTGAGACGTGTGGAAGTATCTGGCAGATTGGGACCGCAGGAAGCAGAAGTTAACATCCTGGCTTTGGATTTTTCAATACCTGCTTGGATTGCTAAATGTTGTTACTACAGTGGACGCGAATGTTCTCATGCTCATGTATACAGAAAACAAACACACAAGATTTTCCATATAATCCACCACTTAATGCAGCATTTCCCCAGAATTGCCATAATAGTGCTTTTGACATTGCATTGTTAGTAATTCTTTGCATATCAACAATTTTCCTCATCTAGAACCTTAGTGTTTTATTCACAGATCTCTACGTTGCTGTCTAATGAAGAAGTTCCCTTTCTTTTTGGGCAGAGCTCTGAAAACACATTTTTCTAATGTTATTTAGGGAAAAGAGAAAAGCCTAAAATTTAAGTTTCCCTTTCAAGTAGTGGTCTGAAATGATTACAGGTAAGGAGGACTATCAGATTCTCAATGGCTATGTGACTATGGTAACTGAGCCTTACTTTCTGTTCACAAAGCTTTAGGAACAGAGAAATAATTTAAGATGTTTGCTGAAGGAAATGACGATGGACCCTAGAAGAGAAACTGCAGCTTAGATGGCTATTTTAGCTTTGGAAAACAGAACAAAAAACCCAAAGAAAACCAGTGACAGAAATACTGTGTTGTGGTACAAGTTTGTTACTAGCACACCTTCTATACACATACAATAGCTTGACGGTAAGTTAAAATATCTTCCAAGTAAGATCTCATTCACTACACCGTCCCATTTCTAGAAATGCCAAAGCTTGCTAACACGCTGTTGGTACCACACAAGCGGAGGCAAGACAGACACAACCTGGAGATGTTCTACAATCCACCACCATTTAAAGCAGTTCTTCTCTCAAACTCATTTTAAATGAAAAAAAAAAATTTAAACATGTACAAGACAGTCTGTTTTGATTACAGATTAATAATACAAAAGTCTATGCTGTAGGTTAGTTAGTTAGAACAGTTGATGAGCAAATCAATGCAGTGTGAGCCCCAGACGACCCAATGTAAAGTGATCCAAACTGGTGGTTTCCGGATGCTGTCGGGCACAGTGGCTGCATTAAAGTGAGTGACCTCAGTGCTCCAAAACCAACGTGTTCCTTGAACTACAGGAGAAACCTAACACTTTGAATGCATCTGTAGTCATCCAGCAGCTTTGTGTTTTCCACCACAGCACCTGCACATGACCCCACAGTGGTAACAAGCCCGAAGCGGCAAGTAACAGCACATACATGGAGCAATGAAAGACAAGGCGATAAGGGCCATCCACCGGAGGCAAAACATTTCATCACTGGTGTCGCACGAGCAAGGATCTGTATAGTCTCCTTCTGGGTCGGACATACAGTGATAGAGCATAGTGTCTGCGCACCACATACAGCTCACTCGATGGATGCAAGTCTTGACGCGGTCTGGAGCATCCTGGCATTGACCCCGCTTGTTCTCCTCGTGGTTGAACATGTCCCTGCAGTACACGCACCGCGACCTCTCACCATCTTCCTTCCGCCTGGGCTTGAATTTGACAGGTTGAGTCTTTATCACAGCACCCTTGGTATCTTCACCCAGGTCAAAGTCCGAGTTGTCTACGTAAGGATAAGTGTATTCGTGTTTTGAGGCCTCGCTTTTGGCAAAACGTACGTAGGAGTCCATGTCATCAGGATCAAAGTTCTTTCCTCGTGCTGGGGCATGGCGATAATCCTCATACCCAGTCATCCAAATCTTCTCCCGAGGATTGATGCGCACTATCTCCTCATCATCATCTGGAAAGTTGACATGGCGGTAGGACCGTGGTACTGACTGTGGAAGTAGGAAGGAGATGAAGAGAGAGAAAAGATAAATAAGCTCATTTTGCTACTGGTAATCACTGTCTCCTTGCATCCTGAAGAGCCAATACTTAACAACTTTCCTTCTTTATATGCCCTTCACCGTGATCCATCATGGACTTTTTCAGCCTTTGGCTCATAAGGGAGTACAACTGTCATGGTCCTACACCGGCCTGTGTGCACATGGTACAACATAACATGCTAAACCATAGTGTTACCCCCCTCCCCTCTTTTTTTAATAACAGGAAGCCATTTAAAGCTAATTGAGAAGAAAACGGGGAGAGCAGAAGGAGGGAGCTGTCTCAGGCATGTGGAGGAAAACCAAACACCGGCAAACTCTAGCAGACACAGAGGTAGCAACACTGGGAAGAAACCTTACTTGTTCTAGATGGTAGTAGTCAGAGCTGTAATGGTCGTGAAGGTGTCCACGAGTGCAAATTCTTCGATGTTCACAGGATGCAGGAGAAGCCAGAGTTCGCACAGGCTGTTCCCTTTTCTGAGAGGAGTTGGAGGAGCTATCTGTAGCATTCTGTTTTAAATGGAAAGGGGGGAAAAAAATCATCATACATTCAGCTGTCACAGCACAGGGCATTAGGAGATGTTTTGCCACTCACTGACTTCGTGCACACCTGCAATATTGGCAACACCTGACTGCTGGAGGCTTCATGAAGGTCCACATAAAATACTTGAAAGAGGCAGATCTGTTGCCAGGCCATAAAAGCTGTCACCACACACATGGAAAAATAATATGCCATAGCCTGCCCATAACATATTCACCAACACCACTTGTATTCGCCTGGCATGTTATTTGTTATCCTGGGCATGGTGGGACAATAAGTGCTCACCAGGAGCTACGTCTGAAGAGCAAAGTTAAACCTCGGCAAATGACGCAATCCTGTAGGTCCTGAGGGCTCAGACAGAGCATCTGTGTGCTCAGGCTGTACCCCACCAGTCACCCAGGCTACAAAAACACTGGCAATTTTGTTAACCTTTACACATTCTCCAAACACTCACTGAATTCCAGTTCATCACCAGCTACTTGAATATCAGCTTTCCTTTAAAACTTCAGGCTTTTTTTTTTCTTGTTTTGTCACTTTTTTGCCACTCACTATTACTGTGCAATGAATGTTATTTGTGTTTTTATACATTCCTGGCTCCCTGTGAGCACTTTCTTTAGGTTAATTAGTTACATCATTATGCAACAATGATCATGAAAGGGTGAAATATCACACAATAACACGCTGTTGCCAATATCTACTGCTTCTTAACAATCCTATTTCTCTTCCTGCAGAAACACACAAAGAAGTAATAATGTCAGCCACCACCTCTCCATAGTCCTTCCTTGGTTAAAACAGTTGCCATACAATATTCAGGATTCTGCCCATTAATTCTATTTATAGGTTTTGGGCTTTTTCATATTACCATGAATATCAATGGACAGTTATTAAATGCACCAGCAAACCAAGAACAGGAAAAAAAGAGAGCCTCCATGCACAACAAACAGAACAGCTGCAGCACTGCATGTGCCTGAAACATTGGTGCCTGAAATAAAAGAAATCTCCACCCCACCCCCCCTCTCAACTAACAAGATGTGTTGCAGCTACAAGTCCATGGTCCTGATTGTCACTGCTCAGCTGAGATACAACCTCAATAGCGGAGAAGAATCATATCAGTAGTAGCAGAAGACTGGTTTTACCTGAAAAACCTTCTCTCCTTGTCAAGAATGCACTCTCTAAATACTATTTTCCAATGAATCACACCAGACACATTTCTTGCTCCAAGAATACAAGAACCCTCTTTGTGAATATTTGTTTATTCTGAAAACAACACTCTGAAAGACTCTGTCCAAAGGTGAGAACACCTTGAAGCATTACAACACAAAAACAGATGTTGGTTCTCTTTAACTCTTACAGCACTTTAAAAGCACCGGAGTCCCAACTTATTTTGTTGAAAGCAAATACACAGTTTGCAGTGTGATGTAAAGCCAGGCTGGGTTATCTGAGAGGTACAACAAGCAGAATGAGTTTTGAATGGCTGACTCCCATTAAGAACAGACTTTTAATACGTGTGTTTGTTTTAGTTTTTTTTTTTTAAACAAGTACACAGAAGCAGATCAACTCTTAACATAGTTAACATCTCTGAAGTGGAACCAATAGTCAGGCTGCACCAATATTCAGGCTCTTTTAAAAAAGAGGTTTCATCAGTCTTCATAACTTATTAGACAAAGGTATTTCAAATCTGGGGTTTAAACCCTTCAAAGCTAATTCTTGTGGACTTAACTTCAGGCCCTATGATATCTAGCACATTTTGGGGACATTTAAAAAAAGAAGAGAGCACTTTCTACAAATGTTTTGTAATAACATTAAGCTTAAAACCTGTTTGAAAACCCTGAGAAGAGTCAGGATTTAGTTACAACAGCCATGCTGGTACTCACACAAGTACCTTTCCTGCAGAGCTGTATGTGGTGCAAACCAAGATGCTGAGCTGTGATTTAAGCTTCTCAGAAAGCCACACAACACACCCCATGGCCCAGGCAGCCCCAGCCTACTCTCAAAGCTAAACTTTGACTGCCATGAAGCAAAAAAGAGGCAGGGCCTTAAAATGGTACCACGGCACCCAGCAGGACTCTTCACTTTCAGTGGATCCACAGCTGAGACCCGCTGGGACCAGCCTTTTGTGGATACACTCCGAAAACATCATGGGAGTTCATGGTCCAAACAATGCAGCCTGGGGAAACAACCCAGTAGGAGGTCATTGCACATACTGTCCTGCAACTGCCTCCCTGTCCCGGATGAAAATAAAAATCCCACCCAAACTAGATATAACTCCTTGATAATCTCAGCAAGGCAGCTGGGAGCTATAACCAGCTCTCCAAGCACTGCGCTATTTGCTGCCTCTCTGGGAAGGCAGCATTTCTGCAATAGGCAACTGGAAAAGAGCTTGTAGTGATTTTTATCTTGCCTGATTTGTATCTACCTTTGCTATCCTCCACACCTCCTTCTCCCTTTAGACCCGTTGGGGCAACTGAGCCTCTCCTCCACATGTGTTGACACGGCTACAAAACCTGTTTGCAGCATACCAGAGGCTGCGGTGCTGCTCTCCGCTTTCACCTTATTAAAAATTGCTGCATTTCCACATTCAATGTCCTCAGATTAGATGGGCAGTTTGCCAACACAAATACTTACTCTAAGCACCCAGAAAGGGGAAATCAAGCTATACAAGGCTGGGTCTCTACTCACTCATCCATAAAGAAGTTCATGCTGACTCCTGGTTGGTGACACTAAAGGCAGTGGATGGGTGACAAATGCAGAGTTACCTTGCTGACCATCAGCTGGGATAAGCACTGGTACTTTCCAAAAACCAATATTCCACCAAGGTCCCTCACTATTTCAAACTGACATAGGGGAAGAGTGCTCTTAACACACACGAATGTGTGATCTGAGGACTGAAGAAAACAAAAAGAGGTAGAAAATTCCTACCTCCCAAGCAGAAGGTCACCGGTGAACCACACAGGCCCCTCACTTGTGCTGGTGGGCACGCTCATCAATGATGTGAGGAGAGAGACGAACAAGATGATGACACAGTTTCCAGATGAAACTTGTTATTCATGAGAGTCAAAATGAAAGTTGACCCTGACAACTTGCTTAAGAATCTCATAATGCAGAGAGACTTTTAACATGCTGGATGCTAAAAAACTCCCAAACATAATTAAACCTAAAGAGCAGTGTGACATAAACACCTTGATCTGACACACAGAATGATGCCCTCTGAGCCAGTTATTGCTGGCCAGGAAAGAGGTCTTGGGATTAAAATAGGCAGCTCTGTGACAGTGTCCACTTGGTGGTTCAGCAACAGGTTAAAAAAACCAGCAGCAACAAAGGCAACTGCCAAGGCAGTGCATGTACCTGCTGTGCTGCTCCAAGCTGTCTGTGGTGCTGGTCCTCCTCCACCCTGTCCCAGTAAGGGTATTTCCACCACGGCAAGCTCACAGAGCCATGGCCAGGACCACAGAGGACATGGGATGGCTTCTCAACAACAGCTAACTACATAGCCTGGGTCTCTCCAGCCTGGGAAAGAGATCATGGAAGGGACCAAGAAGATGGGAAGTCTACTGAATTGTGAATCCCATAGGAATGTGAGCAGGAAGGGATTATTCTGCTAGTATCCTTCAGAAAGTAAGATCACGAGGCATTCACTGGAACAGGCTCAAATAAGGCAGAAGGAGGTACTTCTGATGGTGGCCACAGCTAAAATGAGGTTCAAGAAGCCAGAGGGAAACCCTCAGAAGAAACCAAGTGACCAAGGATTAGAGACATGATGATGCTTCAGGCCTCTGAAAGTGTACTGTCCTCTCAATACCCTTCCACTGGGACTGAACCTAGACTTGGTGACTGATGAAAATCAGGCATATTCTCAAAGAAAAGGCACACTCATCCTCAGCCAAGTGCCACTAAAAACAAATTATGGTAGGACTTTGTCAGCGAGGGAAGCAGGGAACAACTTCTGTCCCCCACAAGACTAGGACTTGGCTGGGATTATATACCATCAGCATAGCAGGCAAAATTTTGGGGAGGGTGGTGAAGGGTGGAAACATGAGATGCTTGCTGTAAGTCTTCCAAATACAAACACTCACCTACAGAAATACATCTAGAAAGGACATGACCTCCAGACACAGGCTATTTCACTGATGGAAAATCAGGTCCCAAACTACTGAGCCACTGGTCTCTCAGAGAAACACCATCTTCTTCTCAAACCTGTTAAAACCAATCCAGCTCTAGCATTTGGTTTTGAGGGGAAACTATTGAAAACATGCCCAGTAGTCACAAAAGAGAAAAGAATCCAAGACTAAAAGTTGTTGGAACAGGGAGTCTGATAACAAACTCTGTTTCAACATGCCCTCAAACTCTCAATTACGAGAGATTTGTGCTGCTCATACCAGAACCTTCTGAGTGCTATAGCGGTCACAAACTCTTGTGGTTTCACTGCCTGGATAACAAAATCATTAATCACGACCATAAGAGTCATTTTATAAAACCTGTGCAACACATTTCCTGTTGCAAGCGAGCTGGACGTATCTGAGCAAGCACACATAACTGCATGTGTGGTATGGCTGCTTAAAGAAACAACACCAGGCTTCTAGAGGCAAATGATGGCACTGTGGTAATTTAAAAAACAGAAAAGCATGTCCTTGTTTCCCCCTCAGACTTTCAGAAGTGACTCATTAAATTAAAAAACCCCAGTCATTAGTAAAGAAGATTATGTTAATCATTTACTGCAGTTTATTTCTCATTGAAATGGATTTGTTACACAAGAAGGCTAATCAGATACCTAAGCAATAAGCATAGATGAGCATCTATGAAAAAAACACAAGAAAAAGAAGACTTCTCCTGCTCCTGAACTGATCACCTTGCCTCTAATGGCTTCACAGAATAGGTTCACTCTGTCTGATGCAACATGTAAGGCTGACTGCAAAAAAGAAGAAAGATTCCTGTCAGAATTATGAAGCAATACAATCTGCGGCAGCTTGTCAGAAATTGGTTGCCAGAGGGAAATTATGGAGTTCTGTCACTTAAAACTTCCAGAAGTGCTCTCTGCCAGCTAAAGGATTTGCAAGTTTGCTGTGAAAAATAATTGTGGGTCAAGCAAGACAAGATTTTTTTTTCCTCTCTAGAATGGTTAATGGTTGCATGAAACAGGGGGGAACAGATGTATCATGATGTTGAACAATTAGCTTTGCAAATAATAGTCCTGAAGGAATCAAAACCCCATGCCAGCCTGGCCTTTGCAAAGCACAAGCCAACCTGCTCTCTATTGCCCCACTCCACTTTTCCCATCTCCCACGGCCACGCAAGCCCACACACCACAACACTGGGATCCAAGGGAGCCTCTTGACATGCAGCACAGAAAAGCAAAACTTGGTGGGGCTCATGGTCTCACCTTTAGCGAAGGCATCCTTCTGCAACAGCCAAAGCTCCCTGCAGCAGCTCCTGGGTTCACCTGTGGAAGCCTGACCATGCTGAAGAAGAGCCCAGCACCACCTTGTCTTTTGAGAAGGCATCCCCACCATTCCCAGGACAAGAAACCCAGCTCTGCTTGGGTTGAGGGTGAGCCTGGAAAAGCAGCCAGAGAGCTGCATCCTCCCATGTCACAGCCCAAACACCTCCGGCCGAGACCTCTGCAATGGGCTCCCCACCAGCAGCCCCAGCCCTTGGTGTGCTCTGCCCAGGTGCAATCCCTCAGGAGCCCTGGCAAAATTTCACTTGACCCTTTGCTTTCACGGGGATATGGGGAGGCACAGCTGTGCTATCAGTACGGAAAGGAAGAATGATAAAGCCAGCAAAACAGTGCAGCAAGCGAGTGATACCGAGCTCTGTGCCGGCCTGGGCCTTATCTACGGAGCCGCTGTTTAGGAACGTCACAAAAAGGAAGTCTGAGAGTTATTTCGGATGCATGGCAGAGAAACTTCCACCTTTCCAAAGAAATTAAGATAAAATATAGTCTCCCAGAACTCCCTCAGCTTAATCTTGCCAGACCAGAACAAGTCCTTCCGTTCTCCTCCAGCTTTTTTTAATTTTAAAGCCTAAAGAGATACAGCACTTCTGACTTTCACAGATAGTGGAACAGCACAAATCCTAAATTTCGTTTCAAAACACCTTTTTCTCTCTATTCAAGACATTTAGAAAAGGGAACAGCTGACATTTTCCATCAACCTCCAACTGCGCCCTGTATACTCAAGACAGCCCATTTCAAAGAGACCTTAGATTATCCAAGTATTAAGAAAAAGATTCAGTGTGAAAAATCTTTTAAGATGTGAGACTCCTGTCTCCTAAGCACAAGATTTTAATTTGTCATGGCAAGAAGACAAAACCATGGAAGAAAATACTTTTGTCAAATTTCTGTTTGTTTCCCATCACTGAAGACAAGACAGAAATTGTATTGCAGAAAATTGCTTCCACACATTTTTGAAACATTTTGCCACTCTCATCCACTGGGGATGGCTGGAGCCGAATGTAGTTCTACTCCGCTGAAAGTCTGAAGGAAAAGCTTCATGTTAGATCATATTCCAGTTCTGTTCAAAGACAAATTGGCTGTATACAACCATTACAATAAGCATGGATTCAGACTTGTCCAATACCAGAACAGGAGTAGAATTTCTCAAATGTTTGTTTTCTAGTCATCCCTGAAACAAATAAAGTGCAGACAGCTAGCAATTTTTCATTGCTATCTTTTCTTATTTTAAGTTTTTGTGGTTATAGCTTTTAGTGCCATAAAGATGCTGGTGGCTCTGCTGGCTGAAGTCAGCAAAATTTAAGGAACATTTATTAGAATTCAGCACACAAGATCATCTCCATTAAACTCCTGCTAAACCCGACTCTGGCATCATTGAGCAGCTCTGCATGGGCCACAGATGTGGCTTAACAGCTCACTTCAAGAAGTGAAAAGAATATATGAGACTCAGACACGATGAAATGACATGACAAACACTCAGATGTGGTAAGGGGGGGAAACCTCAGGGAGATTTTCCTGTTTCACTGCTTGCCTCATAGAGGGCATCAGACATGTCTGCAAAAGCAGGCATTTGAAGAGATACAAAGAGAAACTTTGCCTGCAGAAGTCAGAGGAGGACTGAAGTAAGTCAGGATCCCATTTTGCTGGGACTCAGATCTGGACCAGAGGCTCTGAGCAGGTCTATCCAGCATTTCCTTCCCAGGATACCCCTCCCCCTTACTGCACCACTGGGCTAGAGCACTGCTTCGATAGAAAGTCTTTGCATCAGGTACTTATAAAGGGAAACCAGAATGCTTTAAGGGGGAAAAAAACCCAAACCACAAGCCCAGCTTCTAGGGCCGCTCCCCCAGGCAGCACAGCAATCCCACAGTACAGTGGTGAGAGCAGGGTGGCTCTGTCTACCCACAAGGTGCTTGTGTCCTCATCCATGGAGAGCCTCTCCTTACCAGGACTCCCACTCTTTCTTCTTCATTCCTGCAACTCCTCCGTGCTGTGGCCTGATTGGATTTCTCCATGCTGTGACAAGCTACACTGCTTCAACAGCATCTTTTTACCTAAACCTGGGAACTGTTTAACCAACTGCTTAAAACTATCTAGGGATAGAGGCTGGCCCTTCCCTTTTGCAGAGGCTCTGTTAATCTGTTTATACCTTAAAAATGGTGTCCTGGTGTGGACTATGGCATTGTTGGATGCTCCAGCATCCAACATTTGTGCTTGTACAGCTCTGCAAAGATTAGCAGAGCCACTTTCTCTAACAATATTATCCACATTACCACAGCTGTCCTTTGCTAAGGCCAAGAGAATGGCCACCGTGGTCTGAACTGCTGAGGGGAGATGATGGCTACTGCTTCTCTCCCCCACCAGTGCCATCACCTGCTCTGTGGGCATGTGTGGGTGCAGGACACAGGAATGCAGCCCAAAATCACTTCTGCATCAGCTCCCTGACCTCAGCTGACTATCCACGTGGTGCCACGGAGGTACAGAGAGCAGAGGTGGGAGAGGCTGGAAGGGAAGCTCCTAATTTTCAGGTACTGACAGGGAACTTAGCACATCCAACACTGCCAAAAAGCATTCATTTTGTAAGATGGGTAAAGAAATAAAGGAGGAAAGTTCATAAGGGTGTGTTAAACACTGGACAGCTGAGCACAGCTGGGAACAGATGGCTCCACAAAACTCACCATGAATCTCAGCTCTTCTATACAGAAACTTTCAAGGAGCGGGCAGGGAATAATATTAAGGGGGGGAAGAAAAACACTAAAGCAAATTAAATTATCCAAGCTAAAAGAATTGATGCACCTAAACCATCATTAATGTCTTTGATGCACCTAAACCATCATTAATGTCTTTGCTATGTATGCTGCAGCCTCTAAATCCAGCAGGGCTCCTCCTATATAATACAACAGGTTACAAACAGAGGGAGAAAAAACTAAGTTAAATGCAAACTTCCCACAGAAGGCTGATATGATATTTTAGGAAGTCAGTTAGGGGTCATTTATTCACACAGTTATGAACATCAATGATATTTTAGCTGGAATTTATCACCAAAATAGAATCCAACAGCTGATGCAAACTTTTAAAATATCCTCTTCATATGCACTGCAAATATGTCAGGCTCTGCTTAAAAATGTAATGGCACTTATTTACTTCTGTCTTTCCTTCTCCTCTTGCAGAAAGTGCCAGAGACATATGAACTGCTTCCTAAAATCACTTCTGATTTAATTTTCATAAAGTATTTACAAGATACAGGGCAAGCAAACCCTTAACAAAACACAGGTGAGGGAAGGAAACAGGCCTATTTAGATCAGTTCTTTATAATGCATTTCTGCACCAGGCAGAGGTCCACTCTGAGCTCCCCAGACTCCTGTATTCTGTTGTTCATCCCCAGTTACTACCGGACACATCCTGGTGGGCAGGGGGGACACCACCTTACAATATTTTTTCAGTCAGAAAGTTGTGGGGTTTCTTCATGGCTTTTCTTTTGTTCTTTCTTGCTTTCTTTTTTCTTTCTAGGGGTGGGAGGGGGAATCCGTCAACTTAAAGAAACATCTTGAAGCCTCATATAAAAGCATGTTTCATTGCTAAGCTTTATCAAACTACTCCTTTTCTTTCCCAAATTCTCCAAAAAAAGAAAGCCCAAGTAAACAAACAAACAAAACCCCCCAACTCCAATCATTTGAGAGGATCCAAAATTCAAGGACACACTCCAGGCAGCCTCAACTCTCTGTCTGTTTTGGATTTTTCTTTTCTACCTGTTACACAAGACGACGGATTCAAATCAGATTTGCCAGTGTTTACACAGCAGGTGGGAATTACAGGCTCCTTCACGAAGAGGAGAGCAACTCACTGGCCCCACAGCTCCCACTCAGCTCCCTTCCTATCACTGCCCAGACGGATGCTCCAGCTCAGCACCAGGAGCCAAATGCTCTTTCCCCTGCCAATGGTGCAGAGAGCTTTGCCTGCTCGCTGCAGACCTGCATCCCTGCGCTCCCAGCGGGTTGTGTGCCAGGCAGCCATTGCCTAATCCCTGCTGCTGCAGCACAGGAAATTGTCAGTCATCGCTCTGCCCCCGGCCAAGGCTGCCTCCTTCCAACAGTGTTTACACCCCGTGCTGCATCTACTCTGTCTGTCACCTTCAAAGGCAGTGCCTGGGGCCAGCCAGGACACCCCAAATCCAGCTGTCCCTGGTGCCTCCTCCTGCCCTGGGACAAGGCATTTTGTTCCAGCAGCCAGTGAGACTGCAGCTTACAAATACAGCTGTCTGCTGAAAGCCACTTCCTCAGGTTGGATATGCAAGTAATGGAAAAGGTCATTTTCCGCCTCTGTCAAATTTTCAAGCACCCTGAAGCCAAAAGAAAGGCCTATACACTTCAAAGGCAGACTGCATAGCCCAGATTAAAGAGGGAATCTAATGGAAAGCTGCAGTCATATCAACCACGTATTTTCGAGGTAAAAGCATACATTTGGCCATAACACACCCCCATCAACACCGCCTCAGCTATCTGGCATCTCCTTCCAGTCTCAACTGAAGGATGAACTTCACAGCAGAAACATGAAGGAGGAAAATGCCACAAATCCTAAACCAGACAAGTGCAAGAACCACCTTTACTTGTATCACCAGCACAGTACATGTCTTACAGAAGGTGACGGATCCAGGGCCAGGGATATGCAATGAATTTCAGGTGGCACCATGAATGTCGGTGGGGTGGCAGAGGTTTTTTGCCTCCCGCTCAGCCCATCAGCTACAGTTTCCCTTGAGCCAGCACTTCTGCTTTTCCAGCCCTACAGCGAGCTGGCTCCAGGAGCTAAACCACCGGAAAAGTATTTGCTTTCTTTTATAGGGCTAGTTTTTGGTTCACTTCCCTGGGTTGGCTCAGCATAGAGTCAGCTGTGCTAGGAAAAGGGGGATGGAGTAGCCTGTCTCTGCTCTGCTGAGGCTAAAGATGCATCAGTCAAGTTGCATCCCTCAGTTGTGGTCTCATATAGGTGTTAAAATAACTCCTGCAACCCCAAATCCTGCTCCCCCACATCAACTTCACTCTTGGCATGACTGTGCTGCAAAAGCAAGGTGGGGGAACTGAGCTGGGTGAAAAATAACTTGCTTTTCACAGGCATCTTGACTCAAATCAGGTCCCCCTTACATAATACCAAAGAAATGCCCTGGGAACCACAGCTGAACAAAAGCAAAAGTAAAAAAAAAAAAAGAAAAAAAAAAAAAAATCCTTTCCCGCTCTGTTTTACTGTATGTTATGAAAGGGCAATTTACTCTTGGTTGTGTTTTGTTTCTGACACATTTGTGCCTTAAATACACAAATGCACTACAGCATTCTGTTTCAGATTAATTAAAAGAGAACACACTCATAAACAGCTTCACACTTTAACTCATCATATAGTTTACGTACATTACTACACAGCCAAATTATTTTTTCAGAAGACAAACACGCAGCTAGTTGATTGCAAGTGTGAAATGCTGCTACAGCACACTCTGATCACAAATTCACCAGCTTGAAGCTACAGCTAGAGAGGCACCAGCCAAGTCACCTTTGTACAAAGAATCCTACAGGCAGGTCTGCTGGTGACCCTTTTTATCTTAAAGGCTCATCCTGCAAGAAAACACCTTCAGTAATCTGAAGATTAATGCAAGTCGGGTATACATAACAAAAATAACAGAGTACAAAATGTAAAGAGCTGGTACACTGAAATACACCATATCATCATCCAAGCACAGGGAAAGGGCAAAATGGGTGTTGAGAAGGAGAGGAGGAGAGGAGGAAAGAATTAGGAAAGAAGGAGAGAAGAAAATCTCTTTTGGACTGCTGGGGCAAACTGAACAGAACTGAATACTTAACTGGTGCACAAATTACAACACAAGTTCTGGCAAGATGCAGCTATAAGGAAACTTCCATCGCAGCAAAAGATCAAATTTCCGTTTCCTGCAGGATATATCCCAATCCCACTGCACAACCAACTGTGTTTGTATGTGGGAATGGTACAGAGCCAAAAAATACATGACAAAAAATGGTCTTGAGAGGAAGAATTGTGACAAGAGAAATTGCTTACCCTCAGCAAAGCAGCTCAACACATCCCAGTCATTGCTATAATTAGCTACATAAAAACTATAGAGCAGTGAGCCTTAGAATATCTGATAGCAATTCAGATTCTTCTTGTTTAATAATTTGTTCTTATTTGTAATTCACTTAGAGTGAAACAGCACCAAAGCAACAGAAATTCAGTCAATTTGGGAATTGTGCTAAAATGCCAACTTCTGATCTGCAGTAAGAAAAGCATGCTTTACCTATCAGAGAGTGACACAAAAGCAAAAAAACCCTCATGATAAATACAATAAAGCAATACATAAATCGTGCAAGACCTTTACTCCCCCTCCTTTCTTTTAAAGGAAGCAAACAAACCTTCTAACTTTCTCCTATCTGCTCCCCTGAGCTCTTCTCTTCACTTACATCTTATGAATCTGTTATATACACAAGAATAAATATATTTTATGTTCTCTGTACCTCCACACCACAGTAATTTTTATATATCCTTCTGTCCAAATGACAGGTTATGAGTAAGAGTAAGCAAGGACAATCTATAGGCAGAAGTACATAGCAATTGCCTCTACATTTCTGAAGGACTTAAGGAAAAGAGCAGCTGCCTTTCCAAATGATACCACAGTTTCAGTGATAATAGTATTAAATTATCAGTGAGTACAGCCTGCTTGTATTAGCAGAAAGAGCAAGAAAATAAATGGGTTAATTTCCAGCACCACTTGAAAGAAACAAGAGATCCTGAAAGAAAGGGAGAAATATAACACTAGAAAATAAACCTGACAGCCACAGAAAAAACTTTCCACTTGACCTTCACTACTGAAAAATCTCTTTCAGCATTGGTACCCATTCCCATCGAGTGATGTGAATCTGTGAAGTTAACCTGAAGGCAGGAAAAAACCCCAAACAGATAAAAAGCAGCTAGCTTTAAAACTAGTGGATAGTCAGGACCTTTTCAGGTTTTTGAGGGAAGGATTTGAGCCTGCTGGTTTTTCTGTGTGTGAATTTCTCTCTTCTTGGCAAGTATTTTTTTTCCTTTAAAATCTGAATTAGAATAGCTGTGGTTTACAATGCAAGCCCAAAATCCAGACATCAGAGGATGTGGCTAGCAGCAATGAACCCTTTGGCTGTTCACACAGAGCACAGCTGGCTGCTGGGCAGGAAGAAGAACAGAAGGCAGGCCATCATGTCCTGTCACTGCAACAATCCCCTTGTTGGTCTGCTCAGCCTCATAGAGCAAACAAGGTGGATTTGCTCGAGGTGACAACCTCATCATTCCCACAGAGAGCTCTGTGCCTCCAAAACGCATTTTGCCCTTTGGCTATTTGAGGATGGCATTAAGAAAAAAGGAAATTGCAAGCTCTTGTGGCTCCTGACTCTCTGAGCACATCTGACTGAAACACATCTCACAACTCAGTTCTACTCTCAGCAACATCATTTTCCACAGAGGGCTGGGATGAGAGATCCTCCAGCATCCCACAGAACTTACAAATATATGCCAAAATATTTGGACTGGGTTTCTACTGTCCACTTTAAAGAAAAAAAAGCCACAGTTGTTCTTTAAAAGAGCCATCTGAATGTGAAACGACCAAGCCAGCAAGAAAAATTAGATTTACTGTTTATCTAGCTAATATAAATCTTCTAAATTTTAATAGTGAGGCTGTAACAAGCTTGAGGCCCAGATGGGAAATGAAAGTATACAAAAGGTTTCAAGGAAAGGCAGCAGGGATAAATCTGGTTTTTTAATTAGGAAAGCAGAAGAGATGTAAGGGGGACTGCAATGCAAACATCTGCCCCCATATGCACCGTTCTGGTGGAGAGGAGGTAATTGTGTCTCTCAGAAATGACTGTCAGCACTGTCCAAGCCACATAACAAACTTCCTAACTCAAACATCCTCAAGCACAGGAATCCATGTTCTGACAAGAAAAAGGCACAAGAGGCAAAGGATTGCTCCAAACACGACTTTGTAGTGAAAACATGAGCCTGAAGACTCCTGCTGGAAGTCCAGGAAGAAAAGCAGTGGCAGCAAGATCTGTCTGTATCACCTTAGTGAAGCAGGAGAGTATTTGCCCCTTCTTGCAGTTGGAGAACCAAAATAAGCAAGTTTTTAGGCAGGAGTCAACAAGAGAAGCAATGGATTGAGTGTGTGCACCTTGAAACGCAACTCTGTTGCTCAACCATGCACCTCTATATCATGTCTGCTTGATCTGACAAACTCTCCATGTTTCATATTGTACAAAAAATAGGATCAAAAAAAAGGTTGATTATATAAAATACATGTGATTTTAACATGCATATCACACTTAGTAAGGCTGAGTTTTGCTGTGTTCTCCCTTACATTCCCCTTGAAGCTAAAAGAGACTGCAGTCATTTTTAGAGTCACAAACCAGAACAAACATGGGAGCTGCTGTTCCTGCTGCCAGTGGGTGTCTTCTCTTTAGCACTAAAGCAGGCACAAGGCTGCAGATTTATCTGAAAAACACATGAGTTGTGTTTCAGCTGAACTGGTCATAAGGTTTCAGAACAAACACCTGTGCTTTTTCAGATGGGATGCTAAAAGAGGCCATTTCAGGCACTCTGCAGACTCTGGAAGACATTGACCTTTTTTCCTTGGAATCAATTCACAATTTTAACTTCGTGGTCATGTGGGATTATTATCTGTAATTGAAAGTAAAAGTGTAGATTAGGGAAAAAAATTTATACAAGAACTCAATTATATGGAAAATTCTGTGGCTGAGGAACTACAGAATAACATCCAGCCTGTATTAAACCCTATTTCTGAAACAAATGTTAATTAAAGAAGGCTGAAGATGCAGGCTGGAAGGATGAAGACAAACAGAACAATCTCAGCCTGTTGCAAGGACAGCGTTTCCCCAACAGAGACGGAACGGATGGCCAGTCTTACTCAGATTGCATCTCTTGAGAGGACGATTTATAATGTACAAGACAGAAGAAATTTATTTGCTAACATATGGAAAACATTTATGGGCTCTTTGGAGGATCAGAAACTCAAGAAACACAACCATGTATTGTTAAAACTCCTAAATGGAGATTTAGTTTTCGAAATAAGCATTTTTCAACTCGAGGCTGTGACATTTAGCTCTATATACTGTTGTTTCCTGCCTTGTCAGGTATGAATTTCAGAACAGGTTGTTTGCTGTAGGTCTAAGCCACAGGAGAAGTATTAGTTGGCAAAGTCCTGTTTTTAAAGATATAACCCATGCTTCAGAAAGATGGATGGGGAGCCTTTGCCATAGGGATGGGGCAGGATATTGCTGCCCAAGTTATCATCTCGGCTCTGCAAGTTACAGTCACGGGAGGAAACAAGACTACTGACACCAAGTGAATGCTCCCACAGCAACACCTGCAGATTATTCAAAACCCAAAAAACAGCTCACCTTCTGATACAAGAAAATGATCCTCCACTAAGCCATGCAAGGTCACAGCCTGCAGGAGAGCTCTGCCTCTGGGGCAGATATTCTCTTTGCCAGGGAAGTAACCTGCTGGAGGCCTGGAAGGGCTGCAGGCTGGCTGAGGAATAAACAGAACGGATGATGCACCAGGCGCACACACGAAACCGTGCACATCCCACAGAGCCATACTGGAGCTAACAGGAGCAGGGGCTTTATAGAAACCCTATGTCAATCTACAGCCAAGAGCTGTGTCGGGGTCAAGGCTTGTATGGAATGAGGGGGGTTGTTCTACAGCTGGGAGCATTACGTTGGTGCAAACATCCGTGCATGATGAAGTCGGGGTGGCCAGCCACAAAGCAGCCTCAGAAATGTGAAGTTTTAGACCCGCTGTGCTTCAACAGATTGAAACATCTTCAAGAAGAGCAGGACCTCGGGCCAAATATTTGAAGGCAGCAGTGCAGCAGCAATGGCTGAGATTTTCAGAGACGGGTAAATGACTGATTAAATGACTCAATCATGCAGATACTTTTGAAAATTCTGCCGCACGCAGTTAAGTTTATTCATGCATGTGTGGGAGAGGGGGAGGATTGTGAAGATTTTAATAACTACCTTAGGAAATAAAAAAGAACAAATGTACTTTCTCTTTAAAACAGAGAAAAAAACCCAACCAAACCCAAAAAATCTACTGCTGTGGCTCAAGAAGAGTTTACAGAAAGCTGCAGAGAAGTTTCGTGCGGAAGGATGACCAAATGGACTACGATACATAAGTCAAAAATATATGCAAAGGAAGAATGGAACAGAAGGGTAAAAATAAAACATTTCACAGCCCTATCAATTTCTTCCAGTTTTAAACTGCTGTATGCTTCAGTATGTTATTTCTGGCTTATGCAGTCTTCATACTTCACCATAACCTACCAGATAAATAGGAAGTTGAGAGCTTTGAAGAACTTAAGGACTGCAGGAAAAGGAAAGACTTCATCCCATAAAAACAAAGACATATTGGGGAAGGAGATGTCCCCAGAGCCTTATTTTTGGAGTATGACAACACATCCACCCTGGTGTGCCATCTCGACAAATAGCACCATGCAAGGTCCCACCACCAGTGAGGTCCCTCTTGCACTCTGGACATCACAAAACCCTGCACAGAGCACTGCCAGGCAGGACACAACTCTATCCTCAAGTGCCAACAAGGTGCCAACACTGCTGAGGTTCCCCTCCTTGCTAATGCTATTGAGCAGCTTGTTCCTCCTTCTCCATCAGGCCTCCTACCCATAAATGTTTACATGGCAGGGAGACACCTGTCACTTCCCCAGGGTCAAGTAAGTGGGAAAAATCTCATGCAGTTCTGAATTCAGGAGTTTGAGTGATTTTGATGCAGCTGGAGCAGGATTCATCCAACTTTTTCTAAACACCTCCTACTTAAAGGCAACAAACTGGTGGACAGTCAGTCTTCCTCCTTGTAAAAATCATTTTTTGAGTTTAAAAATCAACACTCAGCCACAAGATTGAGCCTGTGGAGAAATTCAGGAGCACTCCCAGGTGCCTGAACATCAGCCAGTAGGATTTTAGCAAAAATATATTCTCCTGTTTCCACAGGCCACTTGTTACTGCTTAAACATTGAATATTCCAACGTGTAACCCAGTGAGAGCTGGCACACACGCATCCAAGGCACATTTTGACAGTCATCCACTTTCTGATGAGCACAGAAGAGCCACACACACATCAAGAGTGACTGTCCACCCCCAGGAGAGCACAGGGGATTTGGGAACAAAGCAGTATGTATTGGTAAAAGGCTCTGGCTCCATTGGTGCCTCCCCCGCCTGTCCCATCCCAGTGCCTATAAATCACTTCTGGCAGGTAGTTGGGAAGCAGCTGCTAATGATAGTTTTGCTGCAGAGTGCAGGAAGTCACCTTTTAACCCTGCCTGCTGTTGTTTGTCTCCCTGAGCGTGACAAAAGGACAGATGTGGACAACATGCCAGCCCTTGGGAAGATCCGGTCAAAACTCAGCAGGGAATCTGATGTGGTCCCATGCTGGCAAAGCGTCACCCTCAAAAAACACCTTTTGGCTTTGGATGCTTCCTGGGACTCATTTTCAATCAGCTTGATGCTTGTACTGATTTTTTCCTCCTTCACCCTAAAAATCCAGGGAAGTATCCCAAAGACAATTATGAGTTTGCTGAGGATATCCTACCTTCCCCCTTCCTGCCATCCAGGCCCCACAGGACAAGGAGCATTTGTAAAATAACCAATATGTGCCCATGGGGGTTGAATTAAGGTGAGCCAATAACTTTATTAACACAGAAATATACAATGTGAGCAACTTGCTTCCAGGCCATGGAACAGCACTAATCAGTCACATTTTCACCTGACAAGTTTTTTTACTTTTTAACTTTCCTTTTGAAGTTAGCAGCTTTAGTTTCAGCAAAACTCCATAATACATTTTAGACAACACCACAAACCAACTCCCAACAGCTCACTCCTGTTTGTCACTGCTGCTTAGACAGATGCCACACTACTGTGCCTTCTTCCACCTGAAGAACACCAGCCTGAACTTTCTACATTCCATGTACAGGTGAAACACCTTTAAAGTTTGCTTGTTTACAACTGTGATCCAAAACCTTATTTCCTTGAGTATGTACCTGAGTAGCAGTCCCCTTGCTAACTACCTGAGCCTGCAGGAAGCTTCTCAAGGACAGAGAGGAGTATTAGCAGGTGCGCGCACCACCTCTGTCTAAGCCAAAAGAAATTCGAGGGCGATTATTTCCTCACTTCTAGCCCCCGACATCACCTGCTCTGACACGCTTTTCATGTGGCGACAGGAGGCCAACAGGAGGCCTCACATTCTGTAGAGGATATACTTCCATCAAATAAAACACACCCAGTGTCCAAACAGGATGGTGGCTGAATGCCAATCCTGAGGCATAAAAAGAAAAACCCTTTCTAACCTGACCATGTAAACCTGAGCATAAAAGAGAAGAAGCCTGGGTGACATGTACTCACAGTGAAAACATCATCGTCGCCAACTTCGGCCTCGTTGTGAAGGGTGGACGAGGAAGTTGTAGATCCTAGAAAAAACCAAACCAACAGCTTTTCAAACACATGACATTTCCATGAAACTTTTTTTTTTTTTGAGGCTGTTAAACATTTGGATTCTCACAGGTTTCTGTGTTGTAGATGTGCAAAAGAGTGGCTCAAATTAAGGAAGAACAACCCATCTGCTGGTAGCTGGGTTGGAGAGGTAAAATCTGAAGAAATGTTTCTTGAAATGCAACTGTGTGGCTGCCAATGCTAATTAACAATGATAAAAATAGCAGTTACCATTTCCAATTACAGAACACTAATTTCTGAAGAATGGTAAAGCTATGTACTAATCAGTGCTCCAGGCTGATTCTCAGCTGTCAAGAAATCACACACGAGTTCTTCTTCACTTACTCCCTAAATGGGGGGGGGAAGAAATAACCTATAATTTCAAATAAAATGAACCTCACTTCGACAATGAAGAGTTAGATTGGATTTTTTTTCCTTTTA
>VYZP01026497.1:38006-63199 GCA_013400635.1 Hypocryptadius cinnamomeus
TATTATCACCTGCTTCTCAAAGAATGACCCTGCCCCACGTAAACAAAGTATCTGAAAAGAGCTGATATGTGTAAAACCACAGACAAGAAAAAAATACTGGGGTGCAATTTTCACTAGGTACATTAGGCAATCTTCTGGAAAAGTAGGGAAGCATATCAAAAAACTTTCCTCACCCCGCAGGTGTTCCTGCAGAGCTGCTCGAGGGCCTGGTGAGCACCCAGATCACAGAACAGCCTCAGGGTTGGGGGTGCTCACCATTGCTGGCCTTGACACCAAATTTATGCTGTATCTAAAAAGGAGTGACTCCTCTGCCTACACCCATCAAGATCCCAGACCTCCTTCCTGGCTGGCTTCATCTACCCTAAGGCTGCCAATGAGGGTGGGTACAGCCAGAGGATCTGCTGGGGGGAGAACCCTCAAGTCAAATGTCTATTTTTTTGATGGAAGCCCACTGCTAGACTGAATTAAGCCCACATCACATCCCTGCCCAACACAGTACAACGGCTTGTACCACCTTCATTCTGGAAATTTGTTAAAATAACGTGTTTTATATAATGCTATTGGCACCAGCCTTGGCTGCTCTCAGTTGCATCATCACGAAGATGTGCAGAGCTAAGTGTGAAAGCCCACTTAAAACACTGAGTAATGTGGAAACATTTGTGCCATTTGCTACATTAGCTTTAAAATTAAAAAAAGCTAAAGCTCTGTGGAGAGCTTCATAGCTGCCAAGGGTTCTTGTACCTGTGCCCCAAACTTCTGATGCTACAGGGAATAAACTATTGGTTAAATATTCACAATAAAGCAGTGGTTTCATGATGTGAAGTTCTGAATGCACACTTAGTTGTGCTTAATATTACCTGCTGAATTTGATTAAGTATGTGAACAAAAAATGAATGATAAATTAAATCTACTGCCCAACACTGTGTGTGCATGAACAAGTTATTGTTTTTCATTCAGAAAGCCTTATTTGGAAGTTAATGAGGAACACATTCATGAGGATCAGCCTGTACTGTTAATGGGATAAATATAGATTTGCTGATTTTGAAGTATCTCAGATACAGCAGAACTTGATTTTAAATACCTCCACTGTAAAATGGATCAAGAAGAGCAAAACAGGAGTTGCCAAGTACTGGCATCTTCAAAATACATTTGAGTTATTATCTCCTTGGCATCTTCAAAATACTACTCAATACATTTGAGTTATTATCTTCTTGAAACTTTGCACAATCCAATGCCACTTACATAAATCATCCCTTTTATGACTCAAAATGCTTCACAGTTTTAACAAGAAGAAAGAAGCAAGTCTACCTGTAACTTCTCGATGTTAATGCCACAGAAAAAAGCAAATTTCTTAGAACATCCTTCCTCTAACTGATGAGGTATTTACTAGCAAGGAGCCCTGGGGGATTAGTTCTCTTCCAGTATCTACCATGGTCATGTTAAAGCACGGACAGGCTATCCAGAACATGAAGCTGTCTTATGGAGCTAATGTCCTCAAAAAGAATACACATCTGTACATACATCTGAGTTAGTATCCTCAGAAAATGTACCATCTGTATATAAAAATATCCTGGTCACACTGGAAGAGAAGGCAAAAGGCTCTGGACTACTAAGTCCCTATATAAAGTAATACGGTTAAAAAGAACCAAGAAAAAACGCATGAAGAATCAAATTTCATTAAAATAAAATACAATTGAATTACAGCTGTTTTGTGATTGCCTGATTGCAAAGAAATGTGAAAAGGAAAAATTTACGACAACTTCAAAGCACAGACAATTCAAATGCATTTTTACAGAATTAAAAAACCAACACCCTGAAACACAACAAAGTCTTCAAGAACTACCATTCAACTAAGAGGATGCAGACAAAACTAATTACTGCAAAATAAAACCAAAACCAAACTAAGTTTTATTCAATTCCAGGCAGGAATTTAACAAAGACTCAGTAAGATGAGATGTGACTGCAAATAAAGAGCCTGGACTGTTTGAGTTGCCGTCAGTGTGACTAGTTTGAGTTGCCACTAGTGTGAAACCCAAGCCTATCACAAAAAGCAGTAACAACAAACTTGATGATAAATAACAGGGAGAAGTCTGGACAGACAGGATTGAAAAATACTTGACTGAAACACCTTACCTCCTCTAAGGGATGAGAAAACTCAATTCCTAAGAGCTGGGGCTTGCTCACTGTAGGATAAGGGCCCCAGCTGCACTTGGACATATGCATAAGAGACCTCCAAGCTCAAGAGCTGATTTTAAACACTTCCCTCTTCCCAGCTCCCTGACTCAAACCCCCTGCCCACTCTTCCAAGGGTGCAAGTGTCCACCCCCACGCTACCTTCAATGAGGTCCTCGATGGCTTTCCTCACTCCTCTGTCGAAGGCTCGAGCGTCAGCGGGGCTTTGAAAAGTGAGCCCAAACTTTCTGTTGTCAACTTTCCAGTGGTGGAAGGTGGGGTTTGCCTTTGTGTACACCAGGTCCTTCTTCACAAAGCACTCCAGCACCACCTGGGAGGGCGTAAGCCCCAAAAGAGGAGCAAAGTCACTTTTCCTACCCCAAGGACACAGCCAGCATCGTCTCAGGCTGGACCCAAAAAGCAAGCCAAGTCATGCCTCACATAGGGGAACATCCTTCCCTACCAAATCATGACTAATACACACCAGACACGGTAATTGTTCTCAAAACCATTGCACATTCATCTTTTGCTTGTGCTTTCAGTAGGCACTCACTCCCTACCCCAGGAACATGTTTTGGACCCAGTGTGGCACAGGTTAAGCTAGCGGGGGGCTCAGGAGGAAGGAGGACATCTTCCCTCAATAATTTTACTCAACAGAAATTTTATCCACCAGCAGCAGATTTAGGAGGTGCTGCAACACTCCCCTCACTGTTTTTAAATTGTTCACCCCCAGCCAGACACTCATGTCAAGTTCTGCTGTGCCAAAATCCATCTCTAGAGTGATGCTCAGGAACAACAGGAATGGCTTGTCGCTTCTTATTCTACCCCTCAAAACCATAAGCATGGCTCCCAAATAATGTCAAAAAAAGCATCCTAAGCAAAACAACATTGCAAAAGACAAACCATAATTGAAACAGCTTTAAAGCACCAGTCTTTTTGAAAGCAACATCATTTCTGATTCAAATAATGCA
The DNA here is from genome assembly GCA_013400635.1 of Hypocryptadius cinnamomeus. Taxonomy (NCBI): domain Eukaryota; kingdom Metazoa; phylum Chordata; class Aves; order Passeriformes; family Zosteropidae; genus Hypocryptadius; species Hypocryptadius cinnamomeus. The sequence continues at coordinate 41,150 of VYZP01026497.1, forward strand.
TTTTTTGAGCCTGTGCTCAAAAGAGGAAGTGCTGCTTTTAAGCTAGCCCCTATCTTCACAGGAGTGCATTTCAGAAGAATCAAATACATAAAAAAAAGATAACAAATGATAACATTTCAAGTGGCCCCTGGAAATCAGGAAAGGGCTTTATTAATTTGATTTGTGCAGGGATACAAGAGAGCTCCTTTTTAGATAAACAGCTACCAGGAGAAACCGAGTGTGTCAATTCATAAGAGACAACTTGTCTTCATATTCTCACTCAGCTTGTTCAAACCTTGAACAGCACGCAGCATAAATAATTCATGGCCCTTTTAAAAGGCTTGCACTGCATTACTCAGTGCAATGTGACTGGCTTCATGGGCTCTTTACACTTCAATTCACTTCTCACTTACCCCCGCACTAGGTCTATGAAAAAAAAGAAAAAAATCACAGGCCCTCTCTCATTCAAAGGGGATCTTTGCACGTGGATGTCAAAAATTTACCTGCTCCTTCCAAGTGGCATCACACCAGCCTAGGTAGCAAAAGCAATTCTAGATGAGGATTGGGTTTGTTTTGTCCAATCCAATATTATTTCCACATGCCTGTTTTTTTATATATTTAAAAAAGAAAAAACCAAAACTTGCACAAGAATACAATAGCAATAGATTTGGGATAATTCTCATTATAAGAACAGACAAAAGTTGAATTAGGATCTATTACCAGTTTGTCTTTCTGCCTTTCACCATGGATTAGAAATCCACTTCTTCCATTGCCCTCCGGGTACGTGACCTTGCAGACGCCAACTCTACTGAGACCGCCTCCTTCTTGCGGCAACCATCCCCCACTGGAGTCATCTCGGGTCATAACCACAGCTTTGACTCGCACAATATAGCTGTCACTGCAATGGCAACAAAACAAAAACAGAACCTTTTGTGAGCATCACAGCAGTTTTTCTTGAGGGTGGTATTTAGACGGCGCTGCGCTGACCCCAACGGAGAGTTTCTGCCCGGGATGGAAGACCACCTCTGTCATGGATAGCCTGGAACACTCCAGCCATCGTAGGAAAGAGACACACCAAACCTCAAGGAATGAACCTGCCAGGTTTCCAGATGTCAACACACAGATCAAACAACCTGCAGTCTCTGACACTCTGCCTCCTGCAGCTAGGGACAGGGACCAAGAGAGTGGGGTGACCCAGGCCCAAGGCCAACTCTCACATTGGGGCATCAGGTCTCCAAAGTGCTGGAAGAACACATGGAGCTCAAATAACCCACAAACAAAGTTTTTCAAGGTTTCTGTGATCAAATTAGTGAAGTGGGCTTTGGAAGATGACACTCAAAATTCCTCCACGTCTGTGACAGTTTTATGAGGAAAACCCCACATATGTGGCTCCAGCTGGTACCTCAGATGAAAGATGGGAATCAGCTCAGCTCAGGTCATCAGGACCATACCATGCCCCTAAAACAGTCTCATGAGCATTTCACAGGGCTTTGAAAGTCAGAGCCTCCTAACCTCACAAGAAACTATTCTGGAAGCACCTAAGATATGGGGATAATCCAGACACCCATTACGAAGGTTTAGAAGAGCCCCCACAGTGGGAGACTCCAGGCCTCCCCTGTACCCTTCCCACAAAGCAGTTGCTCCATCATCCACTGGGGACGTCACCAAGGTCATTTAGAAGCAGAAAAGCCCCTAGAGAACACAAGCAAAAGCAACACACTGCGTGGAACATGCAACAGGCTGCAAGCAAAGAAGGGCTGTCCCCAGCACAGAACTGCTGGGAAATACCCAAAGGAGCTTTCCTGTGCCCATGCTGCCGCTGCGCCGGCGCCGCCCATCGCACGCTGGACATTGATTAACACAGGGATGCTGAGGCCAGCGCCAACGGCTGTGGCACCCTCACGGGAAGGTCACCATGGTGGGCTTGGATGGCAGCCACGCACAACCACGGCGCTGTCGGCTGCAGAGCTGCTGAGGCACACAAAGAGCCACAAAGCTGCTGCAGGGCACTCAAACCTGGGAATATCAACAGGGACGTGCCCAAGGACTGTCCATCTCCAGGCCACCAGGTGACGGAAGATCAACACACAGAGGGCTCCAAGAAGCAGCCTTTCAAAATGACAGGTACTGTCCTTTACGGAGAGGAATTCCTCCCTGTATCCAGATATTTTCCCAGCATCCTGTACATCATAACAAGCAGTAGTAGCTTTCTTCATCCTGCACCAGGTAAAACTGCCTCATTTTCAGACTATTTTTGCAGCAGTTCAGGTTCTAACACTTAGACTCCAAGCCTCCCTTTCTCTAACACAACCAGATCTAACCATCTAAGCAGCCTCACGGATTCTACCTGAAAGCAGTTTGAGGACAAACCAAGGGAAACAGTGAGCATCTTCTGGGACCAGCTTATCTCTTCTGATCTCACAAAACACATGCTGCAGTTTTCTTTTCACAGCCTTTATTTTATGGGTATGCCAACTTTCTCAATGGACCTAGACAATGACAGCAGTGCACAGATGCCAGAAGTTCATCCCCTGCTGCCCTGAGTACTTTGCAATGGCTGATAAAAAGCTTTCCAATCTGATACACAACCACAGCTGACACACACAAGGTATTCACAGAACTGAGAAACTATGTTTTTAAGAATATTTTTGCTTGACTTCTTATAGCAGCTTTCTGGCACAGTAAACAGGGCAAGTGTGTCTATAAATGGAACCAGTTACCTTTTTATTTTTTAATGAAAACCTGTTTCTAGATTTTACAGTGGCAACTTTAATCTCCTGAGTTCCTGATACTCAGAAATAAGTAAAATACTTCAGCTAATTTCCTACTGTGCAAAAATTGAGCTGCTCCTATTCAAGACAGTTTTTGTTTTCTTCTTTGTACCTTTCCCATATGGTCTATAAGGATTAACAATTAGCAGATTAAGTACAAAGAAAGCCAACCATACATTTCTACATCTTTCTACTATTCCCCAAGGATCCTCCTTTCTGGACTTATTTTTAGCTCTCTTCTGAAGTCAGAGCCGCTCAGTACGACCTTCCCTCCTATCCTCCCACAAAAGTCATCCACAGAAACTGCTGCTTCTCCTTCCACACTTGAAAATTGTCACCAGCATTACAGCTTCCTGCAGGATTTACCATTCACTTTTATGGCAGCAGTTGGAGCCTTTGGCTGTCCCAAAAGTAACGCTGCCTTCAGTTACTTCGCTGCAGAAATTGTCCACTTAAAGGAAAATTAAACAAAAAGCAGCTACTCAGTACTTTGTGATTCCTGACAGTTATTCACACATTTCCATCACCTCTCAGTGAATTCTCTAGGCTCGTAATTACATCTGAGTAATACTGGATACCTACACATTAAATTTAGGTGCCATGGCTATCCCTGCCCATTATAATGACAATCTGGTGGGGCACAGAGCCACATGGTTTTCCTCTTCATATCCACATCTATCCATGACCTATGGCACTCACAAACTCTGCCACCACATGCCGAGATAACACCATTTAAACTGTGTTCTTCCCATCCTGGAGACCAACCTCCTCAAATATAATAAGCCAGAAAATCTAGTTTCCATCCCCCTACCCCTGCAAGGTGACCTCTGCTCCCCTGTTAGACAAGAGCCTTGTCCAGCAGAAGGATTCACCTTTGGCAGGGCAGGCAGAGCTCTGGCTCCATTAACATAATCCCTTGGCACACTTTCCTGCAGGGTCAGAAGTCATCAGTGACGCTGGGCTCCCTGCAGAGCCCCGTCCCCACTTCTGCTCAGCTCCAGCCACGACCACATTTCCCAAAGTGCAACCTGTGCTAACGGACTTGGAAAAAAAGAAAGAAAAGATACAAGGAAAGTAGGTGGTTAAGGGTTCTGAGGGCTTGACATCTTGGTTTAATCACTGGATTAGGACTCAGAAGCTGCACGTTGAATTTTCAAGGCTACACACAGCTTCCTCCAGTCTTCTACGTCTAAATCCTGCCTGCTGTTTCCATCCACAAGCCTAGAATAGGCAATGCTTCTTTCCCTCATGCCAGTGTTGATAAATACTTGGGAGGTACTCAAATATTTCAGTTCCATATAAGGATCTTGCTTCCTTAGTGTAAAAGCTGTTTATTTTCTTTGCTATTTCATTTTACGCGACTGCATCAAGGCTCTGGCTGCTTCCAAGTATTCCAAATCCCAAGGAGCAAAGGAGCAATCTGCAAATCCCATGTGCGTGCCACTGATGAAACCTTGGTGCACTGGAGAAGCAGAAAAACCACATTCAAGCCATCCATCTGCACTTTTATCATGGTAACTGCAATTTGATTCTTTCATAAGAAATGGTTAATGAGGTACATCAAAATATTTGGTCCATTACAATTAATGAGGTACTGATAGCTAAAAATGAAGCAATTAGAGAAAACCCCACAGTAGCCTTAGTTCCCTTTGTTTTATTGGATTCTTGAAACTTTTAAGACTGCTCTAATTGTTGGGTTCATGGCCTATGCGCTACGTTTTTCATGCAAACTATTCTTAATTATGCTCTTAAACGCTATCTTAACCCTACAGATTTGTCCTCAACAGCCTTAAAAGCTTGGGAAGAAAGTATCTGAAGGGATTACCCAGCTGTATGGCAGCCAGCCAGCATGTTCCAGGGCTGCTCCAGGTTGTCTGCCTGCCCCACCCTGAGTGAAAAAAAAAGAAACAGAATGAACTTGGGGAGTAAAGGTAGCGCCAAAAAGCACGTGTTGTTTTTATTGGAAGGAAAAGAGAACTCCTTAAAAATTATAGCTCGTGGGTATGCATATATATCTATAAAAGTAAAATACAGTGTGTGCATGTATAATTGCTCTTCCAGAGGACACAGAATTTTCCTAAACAAGAAGTGACTGAATATGACCTCTGTCATCACTGAACCCTGGTTTCACTATCGACTGTCCGACTCACAAAGCATTTGTGTATCTAAGAGACAGGTGACACTTGAGGCTGACAGAAGTGCTGTCCCCCACCATGTACACACGGGGCTGCCATCATCCTGTGCTCTCAGACATAAACCACACCACCTCCAGCAACACGAATGGGGGACAAAGCCACCAGCCCCTTGTGTGCCCAGTGAGGGCTTATGGCTGCAATCCTGCATCCAGGAGTAAACACCAAACAATTCACTCCCTAGTTAAGGTTTAATTTCACCACTGTCTTTGTAAAAGGAGGGTCAAAGTAGACAACTCCCTTCCACCAGCTGCTCTTCTTTTCCACTTTGCTTCCAAAACAGCAACTGCAGATACCATCAGAGATGTCTAAAAATCCCAAGGAGGAAGGAAAATATAGTCCAACCCACCACATTTACTACTTTTTTTTGAGTCACATTTAGTATCTAAAACACTTCCCAGACATCTTCCATAATTCAGTAATATACTTCCCTCTAGCCAAGTTACTTGACCAAAATACAAGATTATAAACTTGCACAATATTGCAGCCATAAGGCACTTTGATATTTTCCTCCCTTTCCAACTCCACAGCTTACAAGGTCAGGAGAGATCCAGGTCTCAGAAAAAGAGGTATTTGCCCATAATGATTTCAACATTATGGACTACAGGCTTTTAATCTATGCACTGACATTTCCAGATCCCAGGTTTCAGGGAAGAGCCTTAAAGGACAGCAGGAGGCTGCTAATGCAACAGCAGCAGAGGTCAGGCAGTTCAGCTGAACCAGGCACATAAACACAATTTAAACTATTTGGATCCAAACAAATGTAACTCTACGATTACTAGGGAATAACCTGTCTCTGGCTGACCTGGATATATTTCAGAGTGCCAGGTGTTTTGCCTGCCTCAGAAGCTCCAACAGCTGGAGTTAAAGCCATCACATTCTGCCCAGGTGATTGTTGCAAGTTGTATTGTGAGGCTCCTCTCTGCAGTTCAACCCACAGCCAGAAAGCAGGACATTAAAAGCTGCTATTTTTGGAGTCTCACTTCCTTGATCTGTTGGTCGGTTCGTGAAGCTTCTTGCAAATGTGACATATCTGCAGATTATAAGCAGCATTTTCTTCTACAAATCCTAACTTAGCAATTTGTTTGAAAGCAAACTTCTGAGAGTATGCAGCTATAGCAAATTAAGTTCATATTTCCATACCATTTAGATTTCCAGCAGGTTTGAAACTTTTTCATTAAGTATCAAAACCACTATATATCACCAAGAAAAAAAGACATCTGTGTCTCTCTGGCCAGATCAAATGTTATAATGGAATCTGAAGAAAACCATGGAAAATCTCCCAAAAGTTTTTCTTGCCCTCACCTCTGCATCACACCAGGAACAAAGAATCTCTATACCTGTAACCCAACTCCTGTATAACCAATTTGCAACCTGCATTTTTCTGTTTTTCAAATCAAACACCACCAGAATAAAAAGGGACCTAGGAAATTTTAGTTTCCACACAGTCAGAGTAAATACAAACAATTCAGTCCCCACACTCCTTGCTCCAGAGATGCTGGTAGAGCCTAGAGCAAAATGAAGAGGGGTCAGGTCTCCACAGCCAGTGCTCGGCAAGCCTGGGTTTGCTTCCAGCACTGTGGCGCATCCAACAATCCTCCATAGGAAAAACTAATAGCAGTTTTGTTTGGTCTGGTTTTTTTTGTTTGTTTGTTTGTTTTTTTTTTTTTCCCAGAAGAAAAAGGACTTCTCAAAAAACCAAGACACCTGCAACAACCCAGCCGCCCGCCTCCACATCTCTCTTAAATGCCGAGGCAGTGAGGAACAAAGGAACCCTTTCACCAAAACGTTTGTTCAACATTTAAGGCTGATTTTATTGAGTTTACGAGAAACAGCTCTATCCTAACTAGCTCAAATGGGATTTCATAATCTCATAATTAGTTCAGATCCTTCCAGGAAGTATATGAAAATTCATTCCTGAAATACATACATACATTTTATGTATGTGTATATATATATATTTTATTTTTTTTTTCAAAAATATACACATTATGTAGTCCTGCATGGACTAAATACATTTTTTTTGTCCAGCATAACATCCCTTCCCGTGCCAGACTTGCCCAGTGATACCCACAAAGTGCTGTACACATGGACAAAACCTCAAATGAACTGGAAGCAGCTTTTTAGGGAAAAAAGCTAGCTTACAAGCATGCTGATAGGCAAGCAAAGATACTGACGTAGCTCTAGGTCTCTCCCCAGAAATTAGCTTATTACACAAACAATTTTGAATTAAAATGACATTGTAATGGCATTGGGGCAGACTTATGACTTGTGTCGGTATTGAAGCATTTATGTAACATTGCTGAAACTGTGTGAGAGCTATCAAAAGTCACAGCAAATGTTGTTACAAAAATACCCAAAACAATATTTGATTTTTTTTTCCTAAACAGCAGCCATGACATCACTGGGACATGCATACTAATGACAGAAATTTTAATGACCAACCATTCAATGAAACCTCTTAAAAAAATTTCCTTCAAATTTGGCTCAATTTTGCAATAAATGGTTATAGGTGCACATGGTGGTATGCCTTGAAAAGTTAAAAAGAGCAGCATTAATACACTTGAACAATTTGCCCTGCACCTCATCTGCAGCACAGGCAAGAGTTGCAGCCTCAAGTCCTCCTATTTTCGTGCAACAGTACAAAATATTAACAAATTACAAGGAAGCTAATTAGCACTATCATTTACAGTAATGAGTAATAAATTGTTGTTGCATGACAGATGGTATTTGTTTTATACTACGTTTAAGATAAGCAAAAATCACATAAAAGTTTAGCCAGCCAAATAGGTAGATTTGTAAGATCAGCATCCTGAATTGATTCCCCCACCTAAAAAAAAAAAATCACAACCAAGTTCTACCCTAATTTTCTCCCTAACATAAACTGACCACAAGCACTCCGTTACTGCTATCCTATGCGAGCTAATGAACAGCAATATTTAGCAAAAAAACCCCAAACCTGACAACCACAGAAACTGCATTCCATAAAAATGATTATGTCTGCAGACATATACAGAGTATTCCTGTAAACTCAAAGTTTACAAAGAAAAGAAAAAAATCGCTCACCCAAAGGAAGTTGAATTTTCCCCCACTCTCCTCCATTTTGATCAGTGGAGACTACAACTATATTTATTCCTCTGTAAACATCCTCAATGACACGTATGTTGTAACTACAAAGTGCAGATAATATTTTGCAAATATTAAAAAAATAAAATAATTCTGTGACTCAATTCCAGCTGGGTCTGTATCAGAGGAGGGGTGAGGGAGTAAGCAGGATAACTGCAGTCTAAATCTAAAGGGTTTTCATCTTTTGCCAGATAAATGAACATAAAAAAGAAAATACATTCTTGGCTATATCAAAACCAGCACGCACATTGGTTTTGCCTTCAACCTTTTTTTATAAATCCCCTACTCCACCAAATGTCCATGACGAGGGACATCAAGGGAAGCAGCTTCCCAGGCACCACCTATTTTTCCTACTGGAATTTAAAGAAAGGGGGAACATTAAACCATTAGTTCTGAAAAAAAAATTGATATGTAACCATAAATGAAAGGTGGTGTTTTCACAGAAGAATTCATACACATCCACTGATAAATTATATCCTGATTTAGACAACATTCAGAAGGGTTGTGGGGGCAGATGGGGGGAGGCGGAGGAAAAAGAACCCCAGGAGTAAAAAATATGGAATTATACGCAGCCAGAGGACACTTACCTGCTGGGGGATGCCATTTCCTCTGCATTTTAAACCTTTACTGCTCCGTTTTAGCACCATTGCCACCAGCAGCCTCCCTGTCTGCTCTGGTTACCCCGTGTCCCAGCTGGATGCTGCCGGACGGGCAAGCGGCTTCCCCCCATGCGTGATTCAGTCTCCTAGAGGGATGTGCTGCATTGTGCGGGGTGAGTCATCCCAGAGGTATTCTGCACATTACAGCCCCAGCCGGACCATTACTCATTCGCAATATCCTCCCGGCTCGGAAGAGAACATCGACCAAAGATCCTTGTTTCTCCACCCCGGTTATAGGTTGGGAAAAAAAATAATTACGATACAACTGCCATAAAGTCATGACGAGGGTGTTTAGCAGCAGCTGATGGGGCAAACGTGCTGCTGAGAGGCTGCCCAGCACGGCACCCATGCATGCAGGGCTGCAAACAGGTCCAAAGTTGAATGCAGGTGTCATTTCCTCTGGTAGCCTGTCAGCACTTTATTCCCAAAAGCTGCCAACACAGCGCTGGGACCAAGGGTCCAAACGACTCAGAGGGCTTGGAGGAATCACTCAGCCTTCCAATACATCTGCCTCCATCATAACTTTTAATGGGGTTTTAAATACTTCCAGTGGGCAACGAGTTGGTACCTCTAAGAATCAGCTACAGATCCTCATATACCCCATCTCTGCTGGCAGCCACACAACTTTAGTGCCAGCAGTGGCATTCCTGCACACGAGCTTTGTTTTGGACACTGCGTCTCAAACACTCCCTTGCTGCTCAGGAACCTTCACAACTGCTGGAACCTCTTGCTCAGCCACAGTGTTGTGTATGTCCCCACAAGTTCTATGATGATCCCTAACGCCCTCCCATTAAAGCAGAAATGTTGCTCAAGAAATGCCTCAGCACCGATAACAAGAATAAAAATTGTGACACTATGGCTCTGAAAGCAGCTTCTAAAAATACCTGCCCAGTTTCTGAACTAATCTGTGCTGATGATTAGGCAGGAGGGGAGAAGAAAGCTAACTAAGTGTTTCCAGGCTCAGCTGCTTCTGCCTGCCTTAAATCCAAATGGTTTTAACCCTGATTTGGGACAAAAATCCCTTTTACCCCAAGATGGAGAACGGTGACCAAGATGCTGCTGCCTGCAATCATCCTTCAGAGGAAAGCTGCATCTCCACTTTATAGACACTGACAACCTAAAATCACAGGCTCTCCTAAAAACTTCATGTGTGGACCATGGAAACGTCAAGCTAAGAACCAATGAGGCTTCAACCCAGCTTCAGTGAGCAGACACCAGGCCACATGGAGGATGCTGGAACATTAGAGGGGGCTGGACTAGATGCCTTTAAAGGTCCCTTCCCATCTTGATTCTATAACGTTCTGACATTTGTTCACTGCTTCTCTCCAGCACCCAGTGAGCACGTGTGCAGGTGCACCTGCAGGCACCTATGTGCAGCTTGGCTGGATTTTGTCATGACAATGGAATCAAGCTACAGTCCAAAATCGTGATGAAGACAACAAGCAGCATGCAAAGTTTGTTACAGTGGTATCAACAGACAGCTGCATTTACTGAATTTCAATATACAACATAAAAGTAAGTTTAATGGCCAGAGAATAGTCTGTGTTAGCCAAAGTGCATTTGCAACCAATGGGTTAACTCATTAGTCAGAGTATCATACTATGCAAGTAATTAAAAATAATAGGTGGGATTTTTTTTAGATTTTAATTGCACATCCCCAGTCCACATCTCATCCTATCCAGATGTGCCAGGATCTGCCACCTTACTTTCCTCTTCAAGCTCTGCAGCAACACTGTTTTCACCTTCAAATGCTTAATGCAGCACCCATCAGCTCAATCCTCAGCTGTCTCCAGCAAGAACTCTGCACACAAGTCCACAGTAACATCAGCCAGAAAAATTCAAGAAAGCTGCCTGGCACTTTTTGCTGCAAGTCCAGTTTCTAAAGCTTTTTTCCCAAGGGATGGGGAAAGATGAAATTAGCCTTCCTGTGTAAGACAAAACTATCCTTGAATAAGCTGTGTTGTAATCATGTTTTTGAAACAATATCTTGAGCAGTTACATCTCCCCAAGCTTTCCTGTTTTCTTGCCTTCTTACTGGTCTGCAGGCCATCCTGCCCCTGGTCCTCTTAAAAGCTCAAGGCTCAGCACACAGAGCGACTTGGGACCATCAGAAGGTTCTTACACATGAGCAACATCAACAAACAGTTCCAGTATGACAAATTACATAGAAAAGCCATCACACTGTACAGGTACCACAATCTCACAGCTGCTGTGGGGCAGCTCTCAGCTGATGGGGCTGGGTTGAACCACCATCTGGGTAATCTTTGCAAAGCTGCTGCTCTGCCCAGGGTCAGGAGCAGGTGGGTACAAACACTGTGTGTGAAAATGCAAGAGGGAAAAAAGCTCTCTTTTACAAATGTTACAGCATGCTCAATCCATAGGGATGGAAATAATGCCCTTGCCTCTTGTCTACATCCAGAAGCTGTTGCATCAGTCAAGAAGAGCCACCAACTCATTCAGCTGGCTTCAAGCCCTGCTCCCAAGGGTTTTCTCCAAAGGGAAGTAGGTATCAAGTCACTGGATCAGCATCAACTGAATCACTCACTGGTTGGGTTCTCACCTCTGCACATGTTCGTTAACCTTAAGGTTAAGCTAACAAACCGCAGCTCCAAGACTGGCAATGCTGCTGCCCTTTAAAAAAATTATAATTAAAATAATAATTATTCTTCCCCTTAAATACTGCCCAGTCCAGTAGATTGCACACCCAACCCTACTAGCTCGGCGCTACAGTGAAACGTCCTCCAAAGCCTTCTTGCAATTCCTAGTGTGGACCAGTGAGTGGCTGTGCCAACACACGAACATCTTCCCCATTTCCCAGCAAAATTCATGCTGCTACAGGGTTCTGCTGTTAGAACTCTAAAGTAAACACTGCAGCTGGAGAGCCAGCAGGGTGGTGGATTTGTCTTTTGCTCCCTGCCAGCCAATGCAAGCATAGTTCAAAGAGCTGAGACAGTGGTTGGAGCAAGAGGAGCCCATTTTCACTGCAGCTGTTGGAGTATTTGTGGTGAAGAGAATGAAATTCAGTCACCTTGTCAACAGCAGTCATGTCAATGGGCTGAACTTCTCCACCAAAACATTAACAGAGCACCCGGGACCAGGCCCTGGCAGCTGTGAACTGGGCACAAAGATGTCTCAGTACACAATTCCAGTGCAGGGTGAGGTGTCTGAGTATCTGCAGGACCAGGTCCATTTCGGGAATACTGAAACTTGTCATGCCTCACCCTCTGGGAACACCAGCCAACCTACCTTAAGTGTAGTATTCAAGATTAACCACAGCAATATTGCCTGAACACTGCTTACTGTGCCTTGTAAGAGTTAAAGAAGGTGACTTTCCACCAATTTTGTTTAAATTAAAAAAATTAACAAAACCCAAAATAGAACAAACAAAAAAACCCCCAAACAATCAAACACCATCCAAACAAACAACAAGCCCTAACAAAAGACTTCCTACATGTTCAGTGTAGTTTTATGCCCAGCACTTGAAAGACACCCACTGCACTTATGCTGTCCCTGTTGTCCCAAAGCTTTCTTGAATACCAGGTTCACTAAGCTGTGTTGTAGGGAAAAGCAGAAGTATGGCAAAAATAGGAGAAAGGGCACAAAAGTAGATCCTTAGGAAGGCCTTCAGACATTTTATGACAGGCTTTAGGCTGCTGAACATTACAGGAGCACTGAAATGCTCCTCCCTACATATCATTACCATGTTTTCCTTATTTTGAATGTCATTCTCATAGATGAATGGACCTTTGTACATATGTATGACAAAAAAAAAATGACCCCAGCATAGATGGGTATTTCCAGCCAGGATCTGGGTGGAGGCCATATGGACTTCATTTTCCTGCAGACAGATCAAAGGAAAGCGCCAAGAGCATCTTACAGGACTCCACATAAACATCCATGACCAGAAAAGAGGTTACACAAATGACATGCACCCAGCTCCTCCATGCCAGAAAAGCCACACGTGCTTTTCTTCTAATTAAACCCTTCCTCCACAGCTCCTAATTGATACCTGGACAAACAGATGTAATGTACTCCAGGAAATGCAACCCTGTACTTTGCCTTACTTGTGTGACATGGCCTCAGTCATCACAGGGCACACTGCAAACTTTCATTTTCTTGATAGGAAACTGGTTTAAAAAACAACCTACTGAAAAACCAAGGCCTTGCTCCTCCCTTTTTATTTTGCACTTTAATACTTAGCTCAAAGTAGAGGTACTTAAGTGTGAGTCTTTTAACCACTGCATCTGTGCTTTCCTCTTCTTTAAGGTATATTTTTTTACCATGCAAGTACTCTGAGACTAATTATGCACATCCTAAACAGACACATAATTTCATGTCTTCTCCAATTTCCTCCCTCTTAGATTTCAAATCATCTTTACTGCTCTCTAAGGGCTGGCACTATCTTCTGGAAAGCCCCATGCCACAACTCAATATTTGATGGTAAAACCACCTGCAGACCAAGAGGCAGACACCAGGATATGATAATCTTTATCCACCTACATTCCCAAAATCACTGAAAACTCCTGTAAAACCGTGCTGACCAGCTCCAGCTCCACACTCTCCAATCTGATGTTGACTGTGCTTCCTGTCAGCCAGCTCCCTGTTTTGGCAGGGACTGACTCGAACTAACTAGCTGAAGTTTTCAAGATCACTCTGCTTCTCTGTCAGTGTTAGTAAAACATTATCTTGCCCTTAAAATGTACCTTGTCCAGCTCTTCTTTTCAGTGCTCTTGGGAACAAGCTGCTGTTTTATAGACTTACAGGAAGATAGTTAATGCTGATGATTCCACTTTCATTTTTAGTAATGTGGGAATTATTTTATTGCTCATTTATGACAGTCATCCTCACATTCTGCCTCCTTCAGAGCACAGAAAAAACACAAGGCAGGCTTCCCGTCCTGTAAAGGGTACTGCAAGTGTCACCAGGCCTGCCTTGGATCAGGACATCCAGCATTACCTATTTTCATAAGGGCATGCCGTGGTAGGACAAGGGGGAATGGCTTTAAGATGAAAGAAGGCAGGTCTAGGTTAAATATTAAAAATAAATTCTTTATTCAGAGGGTGGTAAGGGACTGGCATAGGCTGCCCAGAGAAGCTGTGGATGCCCCATTCCTGAAGTATTCAAGGTCAGGTTGGATGGGGCTTTGAGCAATCTGGTCTAGTGGGAGATGCCCCTGCCCATGGCAGGGGCTTTGGAGCAAGATGAGTTTTAAGGTCCCTTCCAACCCTAACCATTCCATGGTTCTATGATTCTATTTCTTAGCTTACTGATTTTATTATTTAAGTCCTATAGCAGGCAGAGATTTCTCACCAGTACCTTTGGTTTCCTCTGGCCAACTGTGTGCATCTCCTAACCCGTACTTTGTTCTCCCTGCAGCCAGCTTTCCTGTTTACATCTCTGCTGTCGCTTCCCATGCACAGCCGAAGGGCTTTGGAAAAAGGACAAACAAACAAGCGTTTCCTCAAGAAGCCGGCAGTTGCGTGCCTGTGCCTTTCTCCCTACCGCTGTCCTTCACCTGGTCACAACACTGTCACATGCATTTAATGGCTTGTATTTCCTGTGCCCTGCTTTAACAGGCAGAATCTTTTAAATGCTGAAAGATACGGTGGTGCCAAGTGCCTGCTGAATTGTCCCTGGCAAGAGGGATTTTGCTTACACCTACACAGCAGAGAAATCAATCAGGGGAATCATCCGGGGGTCATCCTATTTTCTCATTCTGGCAGGTAAGGATGAGCTGTTCAATGCACTGCATGTTCATGCTCTCACATCAATTCCTTCTGAAAAGGTTCAGTATAGGGACAGCTGGAGTCCCCTGATATATATGGAAGACATCAAAGACTCCCATGGTCTTTCCTTTTAGCAGCAAAGATGGTGAAGCAGCTTCTCATCCTGTACTCATCAGGGTTTTTGGTACACTCACTACTAGCTGGGAGCCGCCATGTCAAATCTTCTGGATTCAATGGAGAATACCAAAACATCAGACCAAAAATCCTGCTAACAGCTTATGCAAGTCTATTAATTTAAATGACCAGAGCAGTGTTTAAAAGCATCAAAAAATGAAACCTGAAGAGAAGCAACATTATCTCCTTGCACAAGATCTGTGGGAAGAAAGCATCTATCTTATGTTTGGGAAAGCCCCATCTATACCATATACTGTCCATTTCCAATAAATGACTGAAGTACAAGGGAAGAAGAAGATATACCCTGATTTTTTTTCCTAACTTCACCTTGCTTTTTCTCTGTCTCAAGCCATGTAACAACCGCTCTACGCATGTTCAGCAGATGATAATGAAACCGCAAGTGTTTATCTCAATCCAAAATGGCTTCATTTTTTTCCTCTCCCCTTAAACTTGGATTTAACCAGGGTTTTAACTCCAAGGACAAAAGGTGTATGCTTACCTTTTTATGCTCCACCTACAAACTTGGGGTTTTTTCTTTAAGGCACTTTAATCCAGCTACAAGTCTGACTTTAGGATTTATCTGCCTCTGCCACTATGTCCACTAATATCTTGGAGCAAAAGAAATAGCAAGGAAGAGTCTTGGTCTGAAGATGGGTCTCCTCTGTATTTGTGCAAAGGGAGGGCAGCTCTATGCCCAGCACTCCACTGTGGTGTTTTAGCTCCCAGAGAAGTCAGCAGCAGAAGAGTGATGTGTCAAGACTGCCCTGCATGGCCTTCTTTTCCACTAGAAATTAATATTCTGAGAAAACAGCAATGACTTTCTGGCCTCCTAAGGGAGAAGACTCACTGCCCAAAAGCAAGATGAGCACAAACTTTGCTAAACAGTTTGCACCATGATGGGAAATCACAAGTTGACAAGACGTCTGAAAAAAACTCCAAAACTAAATCAAAGAAAACTCCCCCATGCCTCTCTGAGTGTGATAAAGAGATACTTCCAGCATTAATCTGCAAGGTGGGGCAAAGGCCCACAAGCTGCTCCTTTTTCCAGGGATGCCTTTTTATTAATGTTAGCACCACGAGGAGGCTGCTGCCCAACCTGTGCTTCCTCCCGCACGGGTTGCAGGGACAAGGGTTGCAGGCTGTGCAGGGACAGCCCTGGGAGCCACAGTGCTGAGAAGATGCTCTGGATATGAACACAACCCAGTGCATTCTGCCACAGAAACCCCAGGCTGTGCCAGAATGAGCTCTGACCTCCAGGCCCAGCTCCAGCAGACTCAGTGACGGAATCAGATGACGACAGCTCCTTTCGAAATAGAAAGCTGAGGGGGAAAGTCAGTTACTCATCCAAATCCAGTGCTCTCCCTTGGAAATGCATGGATGACACATACCATCAATTTTGAGAGGGGAGAAATCGCATTTCTCCTGTCTTCACCCTGTCCAGATGTGCTTGGGCTGCAATGAGTTCAGTGAGGACTTGGGAGTTAAGTCCCAATCCAACACAGACACACATGCATGAGGAATACAGGAGGAATACATTTACACATTTAATGCATGTACTTACAAACAGCATTGAGATTAGCTAGAAGTAACAAAAGTTATTAGTGTAGCAGCTGAAAAGATTGTTTCCATCCCATTATAACAAGGCAATGCAACATGTGGATGTGGAAAACAGTTGACTAATGGCCAACACTCACCTTGCTAAAGGATTAGGTGGAAATCTGTGGCTGTCTCAAGAGAAAGCCTAGGATGTAACAGCACACCTCTTCTGGAATTCCAGCTAACACACAGACAGGAGTCCTCCAGATGCATTCACAACCAAGTAAATGAAGTTTAGCTAAAACAATGCTTTGCCAAAACTAACACAAGGACAGTGACCTCTGGAATTTGGTGCTACTTGCAGATGTCCTAAAGGTTGCCATCAATGAAGTCATGAAAAAGGTACTTTAACCCCTGGCAGTGATTCATCCAGGTATTTTTCTAGCAAAAAGCCTTATTACGGAGGGGAGAGTTTCCTATTATTTGCAGGAAAATTCAGAGGCAAACAAACAGATACTAATTTGTTAAAAAGACAGATAAACATGTACAGGAAACACTTCTATGAAGGTCCTGATCCTCTGAAGATTAACAATCTACAGTACTGGAGACAAAACCATGACACTGAGGAAACAAGTGAACTATAAAAACAGGAAGAAGCGGAAGTTTATTTTTTTTATGTTATTTTGAGGGAATATTTGTTTTTCTGAAGCTTAAGATACCAGCAAAAGCCTCCATCTGCAGGTCATACTATTCTCTATACAAAAGCAGCTGCAGCGAGTTTCCTCATCCAGGTCCCCAGAGCTGTCAGATGGGGAGGCCATCCTGCACATTACAGATCTGCTGTT
This sequence comes from Hypocryptadius cinnamomeus, assembly GCA_013400635.1. NCBI lineage: Eukaryota > Metazoa > Chordata > Aves > Passeriformes > Zosteropidae > Hypocryptadius > Hypocryptadius cinnamomeus. The sequence continues at coordinate 58,158 of VYZP01026497.1, forward strand.
TCCCTAACCAACACTGTTGTTCAGTTTTCACCTCATCTAAAGCCATTATGAATTGATGCATAGACAATACGCTGTAGCTGACACCAATAAATCAAGTTATTTTGATGTTGCATTTCCTCCACAGCCACAGAGCTAGGCGTTCCCTCCAGATATGTATTTTGGTATATTTACTGTTACAACATTAAGGTAGTACTTGTGGGAAATGAAGGGCTTTGCCACAAACAGNCGTATTTTGAGAATATTAAGGTAGTAAGTGTTAAGTAAGGTAAGTAAGGTGTTACAATATTAAGGTAGTAGTTGTGGGAAATGAAGGGCTTTGCCACAAACAGAAAAGTTCTTCTTTACTCTCTTGATTTAAGGTTGCATTCAAATGAAAATAAAACCATCACTGCTGTGAATGACAAGGATGCAGCTGGGATGTGCTGGGGCCAATCACCACTTCTGCAGCAACCTGGTGGCACAACTATTTTCAGACCATCACAAGTCACCAAAGCTGAACAGACCCCATCACTTTGTCTGGAGGCACCAAACTTTGCTTCTGGCTCAGAAACCTCTTGTGTTCGCTGATGGTGGCATCACAAGGAGCTCTCAGACTTCTGTTCTATTATACATAACTTATCCTCCTCAAGTGAGTCAGGCTGAGGCACAGAACTGCCCAGGGGTCTTCTGCTGCTAGAGTAGGAGACAGGGACCCCCACATCAATTTATCTTCACTCAGGATCTTTTTGAAGCAACTTCTCCATCTTTTTCTTGCAAAAGTCTGCAAGAAATCTAGATAATTCCCAATGCAATCAATGCTGTGCACACGTACTCAATGCCAACCTAAGAGCAGAATTCAAATCTGTCTGCAGAATTCCCAGAGCACAGAAAGCTATCAATGCAGAAAATAAGTTCAACTTAACCTGAAAAAGGGTTTAAATATTTATGCTCCTAATATGTCCTCATCACTTCACTCTTCAGTACCATTTATAGCTGAGTTATTTTTGTCCACTGAAAGTCATCCCTTTGAACTAGGGCATTCACTATTTAGGAAATACAATTAAATTTCCATGTAAGTTAGTGGATGTCAGTTAACTAGCAGGGGAAAATTATCTACATTAAGAAAATGTAAGTGCAACACCATCAGCCCTGCTTTCCACTTGGCTTTGACCTCTACCACAACTGCAATAATGATGCAGATGTTATTGGTATGGTTATTGCACACAAATTTTTAAGTATCTCTATGCTTATAAATCAAATATTAAATCAAATATCTATACTTGGATCAAATATTAAGCAGTCGCTCTTTGTCTGACACACACTACACCAAGCCACATACCTTCTGCTTCTGTATTAAGAACAACAGCGACTGCCTGTAACAATATGGTCATCAGTGGGTACCCACCTTTTGCCAATTCACATTTCCTTTCCACATGATTACTTACATTCAAATGCTGCTGAACTGCTGCAAATTCAAGTTTTTACCTTTGCTACCTTCTGGGTTTGTCTGCCCTATGTGTGCTCATGTACCAGGGTTTTATGGGACCAAATGTTCTACACCACCTTGTAGCTCCTCCTGTTAAGTACTGGTATTGGTAATTAAACAACTCACATCAGTTACAAGCAGAAATTGGAATAATAACAACAACAACAACAACAGACGAAGCCCATAAGCACCAGCTTCTAGGAAACCACTATCAGAAACACTGCTGAAGTTCATGCTCTCTGGCTAATTAAGTACTTGAGGTGGAGGTAAGCAGCTGCACCCATATACAGTGCCTACCAAGGCTTCCTGTGCTTTCCACCCCGATATATCACTCAAAAAAGTAATTTCTGAAATGTCTGAAATGACACCCAGATATCCTGACTCCACCCCTTCTTTGCTCCAGATGAAGGAATGAGCTACCAAAAAGCCCTGTGCAATGCTTCCACAGAAGTACCAAACTTTGACTCCTGCCATTGAGACAGATCATCAGCAGAGAACAACTAGCGAAATACAACAGTGTTTTGCTCCATTGCCTGCCAATACCCAAGAGATCCTTTCAGAAGTCACGGACTGGCTCTTCAACTCCTTTTCTTCAAAGCACATAAAAATAGTATGAAGTAACAGCAAAGCACAAGAAAATGGTGGGTGCCTCATCTGGCTTCTGAGCTCTAGCAGCTCTGGTGACAGGACACAGTGTCTAGGACAGCTGTAAGCCACATGATGCTGAAATAGCTGGACTTTTGTTCTGGGACATCTCATGGCTTCTTCACTTTGCACAGTCCTGGCTGCATGGGGCATTTCTGCCTTACCCATTAATCAGTCAGTGTTTGAGGTCCATCAGTACTCGACATGCCAACGACATGAGAAATAAAATCACAACAGCAACAACAACAATAATAAAATTCAAGCAGCTTCAAAAATCTTCACGGCACTTACAGACTCTGGACTCTCCTGCAAACCAAGGTAGTGATGGGGAAGGCTGAGCTCTGGTGCCAGGGACCCCAGATACCCATCATGCCTATAATGACCAGCTGTTGCCAGTATGGAGGACGGTACAGGCACCATTTCAAAAATCCCACTCCTGGATAGCGCCTGGGACTTCCTCTGCCAAGCATGTGGCATTGCAAGCTCCAGGAGGCTCCTCACTTGCTTTCCTGAAATACTACTGTGGAATGGGCACAGAGGGCTTTGATGAGCCCAGAGGTGCTCACACTGTCTCCAAATAGCTGGTTTTATTAACTTTAACCTGCACTCATGGGCTGCTGAAGGTGCTACATCCCATTTAGATTTGCAGGGATAAAATTAAGCCTTTCCTTTGATAGGGAGTGATTTTTGCACGGTGCCACAATGCTTGTTCAGGCAAGCTTTCTATTCACCTGGGGCAAGCACACTCTTCAAACTTAATTAGATCATATCCCTAGCTAAAAAACTTAATAGTTAATTGAAACTTCATGCCAACCTATGGTCTGCTCTGCATGTCTCTCATGCCTTGTGTAATAGAAGTCCAAGGGTGGGAGAGCAGCGTGGGGTGGGGAGAATGTTTAATTTTAGCCAAAAGGAAGAACAGAGTCAGCACACTGCCTAGCTAAAGAAACAAACAAACAAAAAATAAAAATCCACTCTGCCAGAACCCTACTCCATGATGTGAACTGACTAGTACATGCATATGACCCATAAAGCAGAGGACTGCTGAATGCCAAAAAGTGTTCACAAAACAGGAGGCACAACCATGGACAACACAAACCAAGAGTGCTGTGCTATGCAACATGGGGGGTCAGTCTGCACAAGCCTTGGAGATGCCACCAAGGCACTCTTGACAAAACTAAGGCTTATCCTGCAGAGGGGAAGTTATCACATACAGAAGAAAGTATCTTTTTTAAGCACAGATGAGGTTAGTATATTTAACATTTTAATTAGCTCATGAATGACAAAACCACAGTGCTGCAAAAGAAGTTCCTGTATTTAAAATGTCCCAAAATAAAATTAATATACAGGGACTGGATTTCAGTCTTTTAGGTATTTTTTCCCCCCATATTTAAGGTCTAGTTTTCAGAATAAGTTATATATAAGACAGCAAGAACGTATACAAGCTGGAAGCAAGCACAAACCTTTCAACCTTTCTTTTTTCAATTAACTGAAGAAACCCATTCATGTTCTCTGTAACGCAGCACCTTCCTACAAGCCATACTTCGCCCTCCCTCCAGTCATATGTTTCTTCCTGAGATTCAAAGATTTCCCTTTGGTGTCAAGGGAGTTTCTAAATTCCTTTTATGAATTATACAGCAAGAGATACCTGAAACAGGTGCTCAGCCAAGGACAATCCCATTGAAGCCATTCAAGGAAAGCCCTCCTTGGTTTTCTGCCATCTCACTGAGGGATCTCTAAGGACAGCTCTGGTAATTTACAGGTAGGAATGACCTGGACCTTATATAACACATCTTTGAGAAAAAGATTATAAGCTTCCTAAGTTCTCTGCTGTCCAGAATTTGAAGCAAAACATCAAATCAGCAAAACATCCCAAAGGGGTTGCTTCCTTCATTGATCAACACTTATAATTTTCAAGTGTCTTGAAACGCATGACATAACAGGAAAATTTACCTATGGATTAAAAAAAACCCAAATTCAACAAGTTGTTCTGCATTTTTCGTCCTTGCTCCACGAGATCTTGAGGAGAGGTTCAGGCGCCAGACAGTTCTGTCCCAACCCAACACCAGCTCTGTAAAACACAGCACGGTTTCCCTTCCCTGTTTGCTTTGCACTGTGGACTTCCACGCCTCACGTCCCTGCTCTGCAACCACCGCCATCCGTCATGCTTCAGCTGCCTCTCCCTGGCTATTTACTTAGGGCTGGGTACGGCCAGGAATTCCTCCGTGTAACAAAATGTACAAACGCACTTCTATGTGGGGCATTTCGATGCTGGAGAGTGCTCTCAAGGAGTTTCCCCTTTCTGTCCTGAGGAGCTGGCTTTACTCAAAATTCAGGGAGCAGCAGAAGTTTCTTGCTAACAAAAGTCACGTGTGGAAGCAGAGGAAAAGGGTTCAACATTTATTCCATGCACCTAAAGAAATGAGAACTCAAAAGAGTGCAAAATCCAGAACGTAAGATATGGTAAGGCTTAACAGGTAAGGAAATAGCTGGGTGCTCTGTATCTGGCAAGGAATGCCCCCCTTAATGATAAGCCAAGGAAGACTCACTGTCTGAAACATTGGAAGACACCATCTGCAAACACAAAGAAGATTCACTTCTGGTCTAACAAAAATAGTCACCACCTCCTTGTGCCCTCTCTAGCAAAGGATGACCCAACTGGCCCAAATTCACATCATGGCAGTTAATAAAACCATGAGATGAAATTAATCAGTACAAAAAAATTTGTATTTTTTCTGCTGACTGACCACAAATTAAGATATATTTCTCTGCCATTCCATTCCTGCCTCCTCTCCCCAGTGCTCTCATTACACACAGGGATGTTTACTTCAATATCCACTGTAAAATAAATCCTAGTGCTAACGACACTCAAGTAACATCAGTAGCTACCTACCAAGTATTTTTTAATGCATGCTAAGATTTGGAGAGCCAC